>AYEL01016285.1:0-10214 GCA_000484575.1 Olivierus martensii
AAAAACTATACATTAGAGAATTGAAGATTCGCCGCCCACCGATAGAACTACCTGATCTAAAACTATCTGACCGCGGCGCGACTGGACGCGACGCCGCGCTTCGCGTTGCCAGATTCTCGCCCACACGTAAATCCGACTTTATATCTAATATTTTTATAAAATGAAAAATTAAATATATTGTTTATAAAATTATTCAATTATTTTAAATAAAAGTTCAAGTAATCCTGCAATTTAGGGCCTGGCCATTTACTTACCTGACCCTTGACAATGGCATTGACCTGAGCAGTACTTTAGAAATTTAAATTTGTGTGACGTTGCCGGATTTTCTGTTTTAGAATTAAAATATAAGGAATTTTATTTAAAATAATCGAATCATTTTATAAACTATTTGATAAAGTTTATTATTAAAATGTATTAGATATATATCACCATAATTATGGTATAATATATATCTAATATTTTTTATAAAATGAAAATTTAAATATATTGTCTATAAAATGGTTCGATTATTATAAATAAAAATTCCGTAAATTTTAATTCTGAAATGGAAAATCCGACAACCCTCCACAAGTTCGTAAAGTACTGCTTAGGTAAGTAAATGTCAACGCCGTAAACTTCAAAATTATCATTCGATTTATAATGCATATGTCATTTAAATATTTATAAATAAAAATTATAAAACTAATTTTATAACTCTCATATAAACGAAACTTCATCCAAATCGGCCGATTAGAACTTTTATTCATGATGTATTTTTTCACACTTTTTTATTGTGACGCTAACTTTATATGCATATTGTAAATCCACCATGGGTCGAACGAAGACAAAATTTTAAATATAACCTTCCAACTCACAATCTTTCATTTAAAACAAATCCTATTCAATTTGGAAATCTCAAAAAAATGATAGATATTTTTCGATCATATTACGAAGAGTGCTATTGCACTCTCCACATAAAAAGTAATGAAAACATAAGTTTGTTAGCAGTTTCGTGAAACATAACAATAGGAATAGTTTTATTGTATTATTCAGATTAAAATTTTAAATAATTTATAATATTAGAACATTGAATTACTTATTCACATCTGTTATTTTAAAATGTTAAACCTGTTAGAATTAATTTCATTATTGACAACATTAATTCACGATCTACAGATTTTTCTCGCCTATCTTTTGTTTAGCAATGCCATGGTTGAAGTTTTGTTTATTATTAATTTCGTTCATCTAAATCCAAATGAATAAAATAGAAGTAAATATTGCGTTAACAAATAAGATTAATAAGGACGGAAGTCAGAATATTACATTATAAAAAATTGATATCTGTAATTAAGAAGTATCACTTTCGTATATAATGTAAACGGAATGATTTATCATGAATATATTTATTACTAACGGGTTGCACTGGGAAAAAATTAAATGATAGACGAATAAGATAATTTGATGCAAAACAATCATACATTTTTATCAATATAATTTCAACTAATTAAAAGAAATTTAATTTTAATAATGAAATAAAATTCGCCAGCATATCAGCATAAGTGGAAAATATAAAAAAAATATTTTTTCCACTTAATGTCAACTGTCATTGAACACTAATTCAGATAAAAATCATTTGTCGAACTGAAACCTATATTACTGTATTTTATTTTCTCTATTTAATAATTTTATCATTATATAAAAACTTAAATATAGCTATAGTAGACTTAAAATTATTAACAATAAATGAAAATCATGGTGGAAAAAAAGCAAAATTTTACATTTGCTCAAGTAACGTTTGATTATAATTATGGCATGAGATACAAGACAGAGTTCTAATATTCAGTATAATCAAATTTTGTCATCCTAACACTGTAAAGCCCGATCCACACTATCGAGCCGCTCACGGTTCGATCTCGCTCCGTTCTGTCAGGTCATTTTACAATGTGTTCATATAATCGCTTACTAATAAGTCTGAAACCCGGTCTCCAGGTTATATGTAGTCGCTGGTGCGCTGTAGAAAATGATATTAAATTTTTCATCCTAAGAGTTAGCAATTATGACTATCCTTTTCGATGCGATTGTTTACACCAGTGGGTCTCCAAACTGTTTTGACTGCGTACCCCCCTAAGACAGAAGAAATAAATGGTGCATACCCCCAATTGATTGAGCAGAAATCTATTATAATTAGTGTTTTAAAGAGGAAATAAGGCCTTATGTAATATCCAAAAAGCTATAATTGCGCATTATTTTTATTATAAATTCAGATACATAGTTATTTTTCTTATTACAGTTTAATGAGAACAATAGGCTTGCATTTGTTTAATAATTTTTGAAAATGCTGGTTTGATGTTATCTGCGATACGAAGGTCTAGTTCCAAATTTAATTTATTTCGAAATTTAGTTTTAATACTCAGTTTTTTCTGTCTTCTTCGGAAATGATCACACAATTTCGGTTACAGGTATCTTCTGAGCACCGAGCTGGCTTAAAAGCATGGTCTTTCATTCTTTTCCTAACTCTTTCGGGCTCACTAAGTCTCTTTGTTTCTTGGTAAGGCGTGGCCATTGAAATCTTCATGAATCTCGGCTTCGTGTTGTTCGTCTGTAGTAAAGTCATCAATGAACAACTCTTCGTTAGTGACTGTATCAATACTGTCATCAGACTCAGTTATAGATGAAACTTCATCATGACTTGCAAATGTAGATGGACCAAGACCAGATGAAGCTCCACATCGGCCCATCGCTTCAATTTTTCGACGATCTGGCTTGCTTATGGCTTATTTACCTCTATTTTATCATTTTCAGCTAGCTTTTCTTGTAAAATTCTAAAATGAGAATCAGTTATTTCATGCTACTAGTAAACTTATCTTAAATTAATGTTAATAATTACTTTCAAACCTACTATCATTTAATATTGTAAGAATGGTGGCTGCTAAAAACACATTGACATTTAGTCTAAGAAACACATCAAAACAATTAATTAAAAACAATAAATAGGTCAATAAAAAATAATGATCTTACCATACTTTTTCCAACGCCACTTTAATCTGTAGTTTTCCTCTGGAACTCATTCTTTGAATTCTGAGTTTATAAACTAACAACTAAAATCCGAACCAAACTTTCTGAAAACATGAAAATGAAACTGATTTTGTTTATATAAAAAAGTGTATCTGTGCACAATCCATTGCGCGCAATATTATTTTACCAAGATAAAAATACAGTATCTGCAAGTCACCTGTTTCGAAAGCCCATTTCTAATTCGTCCATTGCAGATGCTGTGTTCTGCCTGGGTTTTCGGATTGTTTATTGTTGGATACTTTGTTTTTCCTTGGTAATTTGAGGAAATTGCAGATACTGTGTTTAAGAAATCGCGATTTATAGGTCTTTTTATTAGATTTTCCCCATATTGGTTATTGGATTAGAAAGAAAACAAGACAGTATCTATAAATATGGAAAAATGTCATTTTGTTTACAAAATGCAGATACTGCGTTTTTCCGTGGGGCAGCCGAATTGATTCAGGTCATTTATAAAGGCGAGATTTTTCTGGGAATAATTGAGGGCCAACTCAAGTCCTCTAATGCACTCTTCTATATGCCATAGATGAGATATCATATCATTGCTATTCTAAAGAACCGTTGCATGAATTAGAAACCGGAGATTTTTTTATTTTGTTTAGTATAAAACGTCATCATAAATGCTACATCACGTATGGCATGCAACGATGATGGCATGTCATAACATGGCAGGTCTAAAACAATAGAATTATTAAAATTGCAATAAAATAAATGATTTTTGTGCATCTTATTGATACTTGAGTTATTTTAGGTTTTACATTCCTGTTTTATATTTTGTGATTAATTGCAGATTATTTTCTTTTTGAGATATAAATTTAGTAGAAGTCATGCAGATAAATCAGGTAACTTATCCGGGTGATTTATTGACTAGAAGATGTAGCAGGGCAAAAATAATTAATATGAAAATAATTAATAGAATTCAGGGTCATTATGGAAACCATTTAGAAGAAATTTTAATTTAATTTATCAAGAAATATAACAAAATTTTTCCACAATCATAAAAAATTGAGGGGAACTGGGGAAATTTGTTAGTCTTCATTTAATTCTTATCAATTACTTTTCAAAGTGAAAACATTACGGTAGAAGCTATATTTTTAACAAAAATAGTTATTCATAATACCCTTCATACTGAAGAACGATTTAAACTAGCAGTTGGCCGGGTTGGCCGCGTGGAAATACAGTACTTTGGCTTTCTAATCTTGAGGTCCTGGATTTGAGGTTCAAGTCCCATCTTTTGAAAATGTTTATCATGGAGTCCGAACCGTCGATCCTCATTCTCCTGTGGAAAGTCTCGTTTTGCCCCGTCACTTAATCTTGCTTAATATTCTTACAGAATGGAAAGTGGTGTCATCTGTTAACAAGAAAAAACTAGTGATAATTAGTTTTGCTGAGGGTCATTTTCCAAAGTTAAAAGACAATCTAAATCTAAGAAGCTATAGGATATATGAAATAAACTGACAGCTAAATATCCTGTTAGAGTTTAGATTTGGTTTTCGTAGTTTTTCTATAGAAAAATAAACATTGAATTTTGATAATTTTTAGCCCCATATAAATTGTAATCAGGTAGATCAGATAAAAGCATTCTGAAACTGCACACTCTGAGGGTTCAAATTATAATACCGGTATATAAAAATTTGTGTTATGATAAAAAATGCTTTCGATGCAATAATTTATAAATTTATGAATAATTAGTAATAATTTGTGCAGCGGTTTAAATTTATAATATGACAGTAATGGATTTCAAACTGATACCATTATGATAAGTATTAGTCAATTATTCAAGATTAGATTCACTCATCGATCTACAGATTCACTGTGTGAAACTACCTTTGTTTCCTTAGTAATTACAGACACCGGAGGCAAGTCGCAGGGAGTCCATTCTTTAGTGTGAAAAGATTCCTGATTCAGCAATCAGTGTTTCTAAAAACATGTGCGTTCTAAACAATTCTTTTTAATGTTTTCCAACGGTCACTTATTTTTAATACCCTAGGGTCTTTGGTTTTTAGTTTGAAAAGTAGTTGTTAAAAAACTTTCCAAAGTTCAAAGAAAATCTAAAATCTAAGAGGGCTACAGGATATATGAAATAAATTGATCGTTAAACTTTATTTTATTATATATCCTGTAGCTCTCTTAAATTTTAGGTTTTGATTTTCTTTGAACTTTTGAAAGTGGCCTACAAGAAAAAATAATTATCATTAGTTTAAATCGTTCTTCCTTATGGAAGTACTGTATTAGGAATAACTATCTTTGTTTAACAGCTATTTTTCAAAGTAAAAACCAGAGCCATAGGGCATTTAAAATAAATTGGAAGCGTTAACAAAATAAACAATAAAATGTGTTATTTAAAACAAATATATATTTTCTGAAAAGCTAATTACTGATCCTCAAATGTGAGGGATAATCTTTAGAAATAAGTCTGATTATATTTTAGTTTATAAATTTATAATAATTACTTTCGAATTCTTACTAAATATTAATGTTAATACAGTGCTGTATTTTTATTTTCGAATATAATTAAATATTTACAGTTTAAGAATTTTTCGATGGTGAAATTAAGTTGGTGGTCACAATAATATTTTGATAGATGCATTTATTATCTTTTTGTATTTAAATGACAATTATAGTAATTTTTTTATAAGTTAAATATACAATAATAACAATAATAGCATGCACTTGCAACTTAATTTTCAAGCTATCATTATTATTGGTTTGAATTACCAATAGTAATATTTTGCAAGTTATATTTAACTTAATATAACTTGCAAGAGAAGTTAATATCTTGCAATAACATGATAATCGCTCCGTAATATGACTGATGTCATAATGTTAAGGATGAAAATATCGCAATGAAGTTGTCTTTCAATAGATTAGTTTTGTTCAAATAATGTATTCTGTATAATTTATAATTATTTAATTAACATGCCAATAAAAACTTTGATGAAGAATAGCATCTCGATTATATATGTTTATTTAAACGCATTTTCATTTAACACGATTATTTGCTTCCAAAGATTCAGGGGCGACAAGAGAGGGGGATGATGAGGTTAAATTCCAGAGCCAGAAATTCATAAGGGCCTGGACATAATCCCATAATTTTTTTTCTTGCACTCTAATTAACCGTAGAAGAACGGTGCTGAAAATCCCCCAGGCCCGGAGACGTCTCTCGACGCCCTGCCGAGATTACAAACTAAATCGAATAAACTATGTAAAAAAAATTAAAATGATTATTTTAATAACATTTGTATTTCAATTTTTTTATTCTTATACGAATAGTATACAGTATACTGTACTTTGCTATAAATATTCAATTTAAATAACAATGTAATCTTTCGCCACTAGATGGAGGCACAAATTAATAAAATTATTTATTTTGTTAGCGTGATGGATCGAATACTTGAATCCAAATACTTAATGAAAACTTATTCTAAATGATGCTATATTAAAATTACAAAATTATATTGCATTTTATATACTACTTACAAATAACTATAACATATACATAAACCATATCCTCCATGTAGTATTAAATTTTATTATGTCGCCATCCAGTAATTAACCGTAGAAGAACGGTGCTGAAAATCCCCCCAGGCCCGGTGCCGTCACTCAACGCTTCTGCCAAGATTACAAAAGACTATAACTGTATTGCTGATAAACCTCTAATTTTCACCATTTCTGGCTTTTTAAATTAATTTTAATTCAAAAATCACTAACTGTTCCAAAAAATCTGGGATTGAAAAAAACTGTAAGTGGTCACTGCGTTCGATGAGTGATTCCTGACCGAATAATCACTTCTATGAAAATGTTATTTTTTCCTAGAATCAATTAGCTGGAACCAATTAATTAATCCAAATTGATTGATTCTAATCTATGTAAACAAGTAAATATTTGTTTACATAGACTGACACAATTTTCTATTCAAGCCAATCCGGGACAGGAAAGAAATTTCTTCAGATGTATAATTTTAGTAAGTTTTACAATACAGTCATATCCCGAGTTTCGGCTCCTCGTTTATGGTGCTTCCGACTTACATTTTGAATTGCCATCATTCCCCAAAGTTTCAATGTTTAATTTGAAGCTATGGCTCTTCAGCAGCAAATTTTCGATAAAGAATGCTTACTTTTTCAAAATAAGGCCTACAATATTTCTTTTAGTTATAAATGCTTCATTTATGTTAGTTATGCACGTACATGATAATTGCAGTGCATTACATGTATTGATAAATGAAAAAATATAGTACTTTGACTTATGGATATTTTCGAATTATGTTATCAATCTGGAACTAAGATCACATAACTCCAGAGTATGCTATGACACAGGTTACAATAAAGTACCTTATTGTAATAGAGTACCTAAAAGCTAATAAAGAATTTTAATAGTAAAACACTATCAGGGCCGGCTTAATCCAGTAAGCAGATGATGCACCGAATCAGTTAAGATCACATAACTCCAGAGTATGCTATGACACAGGTACTCTATTACAATAAAGTACCTTATTGTAATAGACTTAACTTAAACTTTATTGTAATAGAGTACGTAAAAGCTAATAGTATTAATAGTAAAACACTATCAGGGCCGGCTTAATCCAGTAAGCAGATGATGCACCGAATCAGGGCGCCTTCAGAAGGAGGGTGCCAAAATTATCATTTTCTCAATATTGTAAGGGCGCTGAGTAGATGTTACAAGAAAGCTGAATTGGGGCGCAGGAACCCCTAGACCTGGTACTGAACACTATTGTCAAGCGTCGGCAATGTACTTGACGACATAATTTAATGTATGTTTTGAATCTATATTTCGAACAATTTTACCAGACGTAGGCAATTTCGCGCGCAAATATGAAACAAAAAAACTTTCATCTTGAAAATGAGATGAATTTTAGAATCCGGAATGTTTTCTATGACATTTGCTGATACGAAATTGTTTTGGAAAATCCGGAACGAACAGGCAGCTATGTTTACATCAAAACTAAAGTTACAAATATTCAATGGCGAATTTGAAGGACTTTCATAAAGAATTATTTTATGTTAATAAACAGCAACTGCTTATTGAATATTATATAATTTTTTGATCCAAAATAAATTAAGACTACTGTAGATCCTCTCAGCTTAACTAATATCTTATGATCAATTTAAAACTATTCATGATGATGATGATATAAAATAAAACACAATTAATTTACTTTTCTAGTTAGTTCAACAAGAAAATAATAAACGAATTAAATTTTCGTAATGATATATAGCTGATAAATAATATGGAATAAAATGAATTGTATTGCAATTTTGAAGTTGAGATATTTTTAGATTCAAAAAATAAAATAATTAATACCAACAAAATCATAAATTTTTATAATTTATAAATTAAAGATTATGCTTTTGTGTACTTATATTCAATAAATTTAATATATCTTCTCTTAAAAAGAGAAGATATATTTAAGATTTTGAAGTAGAATATTATTCAACATCAATATAAACAGTATGGGCCGATTGTTTAAACGGAATTTCTATAGTCTACGGTTTACAGCAAAAACCGGGTCTAGACGACGTTCAGATAAATCGCGGTTTTAAAAGCATTGCAGACCACGGATTAGGTATACGGATACGAAACTCTCATAGACCACCATTAAACTCGTTTTACTAGCGCCATCTCTTGGTTGCGTGAATTCATGTCTTCCGCGAAAGCTCTCTTCCAGGAAAAAATTGAACGGCATCATACGTACGCCTTATCCCAGGCCAACTTATTCATGTTTTTCTCGATCATGACAATTAATATATATATATTTTTTAATTTATATAAATGAACATTTATTTCGAAGGCGATTGTGTTGTGAAATAATTCAAAATAACTTACAATGCCATCTATCGGTTGCGTGAACTGCCAAGTTTGAAAAATATTCGAAGTTTCGTATCCGTATACCTAATAAGTGATTGCAGACCTTGACTCAAAGCGCTTATAAGGTAAGCGTTTTAACTTCTATGGAATACTGAGTCGCGTTGAACACCAGCGCTCCTAACGATAGGTGGCTGTACTAGAAAGATTGGCGAGTTTTTCATTTGGGAAGACTTTTTTAATTTTTTGACTAATACAGCGAATTTTATAAGGAAAATGTAACGAATTTTCCTGCATATGTGATTGAGCATTATTTCTACATGTTATAACAGGAATTGTTTTCTATTAAACAAAGGGTTAGTACTAAAGTTTGTATATTATTACTTAAGCCTAATTCAATGTTTGATATGGGCCTGATGTTATATAATTAATAAAGATATATCTGCTGCATTGCTTTTATAGTTTTCTTTATAATTCATTTTCATTTCCACATAATAACTTGCATATATTAATTTGTGTTAGCACATGTTTACATCTATTTTAGTACATTATAAAAAAAAGAAATTGCGTAACTGAAATAGAAAAAATAAAAGAGAAAATTTATTGATTTTAATTATAATGTTAAATGATATATAATATTTGGTATGTTTTACATTGAAAATGAAGATTTCATTCAATAAATAAACTATCAAATGTTATCCCTGTAAGATTGCTTATTCGTCGGCCGAATTGGCCGCGTGGAAACGCTTCGGCTTTCCACTCTGGAGGACCCGGATTCGTGTTAAAGCGCTTACCTTATAAGCGCTTTGGTTCTAATATAGAAGTTCAGAATCGGATTCCGAAGCATTTCTCTTTGGAGACTATTAGTATTAAGACTTTCTTATTTATAAATTAAAGCCTTTTCACATCGCTTATATTTTTACAACTTTTATTTGTTTAATTAAAACATGTCATAGAACCACATACATGTCAGTTAAATAAGTCCTAAAATGTGAATAGAAACAATTTAAATGTTTTAACACCATATCATATTGTACTATCTGACACGTGCACACGAAACTGTGTCACCCCCACTTTTATTTTTGCATATTTCACGCCCCCTTTCCAATCGGAGATTACTAAGGGGGCGGGGCCAGTTCCAACCAGGGGCTGCATCCACACCCGTGGAGAGGGGCCGGATGGTGAAGGACAGGGATCACCGGGCCGGGCCCAGCACCCTGAAAAAAATCCGGGACCAGACCCAGGCAGCGAACCCGGGTCCTCCAGCGTGGTACGCCAACGCGTTACCACTCGGCCATCCGGCCCCCACTGTATTGGACAGGCACATTCCTGCTCTGCTC
>AYEL01016304.1:0-17227 GCA_000484575.1 Olivierus martensii
TTTTATAACTAAACATCATCATAAACAATATCTTGCTCCCGATAATTATAGTCGGCTGCGTGGTAAAGCTTTGGCTTACCATCCTGGAGAATCCGGGTCCCACACCTCCAGATTTTCAGGAGGTGTTATCCTTCTAATTTATTATGATTAGCGTTTTTTATTTGGTATAGCGGTGTAACCTTTGTCAGAGCCGTTGTAGGATCGTCTTAGGCCCTAGGCACTTTTGCATAAAAACTGTATTTGTAAGCCTTTTCAATTTAATGTCCACGTTATTCAATTGTTAATATATTTACATTATTTTTGAATTTTGTACCTTAATGTCCATTAATTTTCAAAAATTATTAGAATATTTAAATTTTAATATCCATTAAATTTCATAAATTATTAGAATTTTTAATCCACTGGGATGTGTGTGTTATGTAATATGTAGCACCTACATCCCAGTGGCTAAACAATTGAGGCATGGACTATTCTCAAATGTCTAATAAATATAATAGATTTATGATCTATAATGCAAATGGGTATAACTATTTGGATTGATTTCTGAAAAGTAAAAATGTAAAATTTCATTTTTAGACTTTCGTAGGAACCTGCAGGTTCTTAGGCCCTAGACACAGTGCATACTGTGCCTATTGGATAAGACGGATAAGTTGTTACTTCCATTTAATCATTTTCTTATTAGCGTTAACATAGGATTTATTAATATGCTGTAGTGGTATTTATACATAAAATTTTCTGCCGGGTGAAGTTAGTAGGTTCTTAAGCCCTAGACACAGTGCATACTGTGCCTATTGGATAAGACGGTCCTGACCTTTGTTACTTCCATTTAATCATTTTCTTATACGCGTTAACATAGATTTATTAATATGCTGTAGTGGTATTTATACATAAAATTTTCTGCCGGGTGAAGTTAGTTAGTGAAATTTGTGATGATTTTTCACTTTAAGCCACAAAACCTCGTCAAGGTCTCACCCTTCTTTGTGGATTTTTTGTTTATCCAGAAACTCCATAATAGCTAGGCAGTAATCACCATTATGGATAAAACTGGACCGTTTCGCGACCGAATCAAAATCGGCTTATTAATCCCTCTGCCTCCCACGCAATCAGCAGCATCCGGCATTTACTAGCTCCACACCGTCAAACAAGTTTCGATATGGAGAGAAAATCGGTCTCACAATCGATTTTATCATGTGAGAGGATCATTATTATCCCACACATCTAGCTTGTTTTCGGCTGGAACCATTGTAATTGAATGCTGCTGCTTGTTAAATTCTTGGTCTTTTCTTCATTCGAGAAGATCAGATGCTTTTTTCTTATCACTTCTAAATTCTTTTCAGTTAAAATCTTCATATTCGAATCCTGTTCTTGCCAAATTCTTGATTTCATTCTATTGTTGTATCAGGGTATTATTTAAGGATTGTTATGCAAACTCCTGCTATTCGTATTGTTAGAAACTTTTCGTCAAATTATATTTTCAACTAGAGTTTTTAATTCTAAGATATTTAACATAATTTTTCTATTTTAGAAAATTATTTTAATAGTTATTAATTTATTTAATTTATCAAGATATTGGAATACCGTATATAAGCATTTTATTTTTATGATATACAACACTTGCTAGCATTACTTCTTAGTCACTGAGTCACCGCGTGGTAAAGTAATGATTTATCATCTGGCCAATTGAACTGTATCCTTCATCTCACGACCGACTCCACAAAGGGTGCGGAGTCAGTCGTGCAATGGCCCATGGTGGTCATTGGAATGCCCACCAAGCAACTAACACCAGAACAGTGACGTAAAACAAAACAGAAGGAAAAAATTACTTCTACTTGAGTGATCTGAGGATAGTATTTTTATTACGCAAAAGTCTGCCGGTTTGACCGCATGGAAACGCTTCGGCTTACTACTCTGGAGGACCCGGCTTCAGTCTCGAATTCTACACCATGAAAATATTTATCATGGATCCGGCCCGTCGATCCCCGTCCTCCACAATCCGGCTGATCCCTCCGAAGCGATGGGCAGCCTGTGGAAGGGCTTGTTTCGCTCCGCCACATAGTATTCTATAAGAATGGAGTGTAGCGTCATCTGTTGACAAAGAAAATATTACGTAAATGAAAAATGTTGTAGTTATAAGTTATGTTCCATCATTTTTAATCTGTGACGTTTTACTCATTTCCACCTGATGGATACCAATATTCCACTAACTGCAGCCCACATCTTGGTGAGGTTAGCTTTCAGGTGAAGGATGGGATTCCCAGACCATTTTGAAAAACTCTGGAGGTTGTGGGACTCGGAAATTATACCCGGATCTTCCAGAATAGAAACACAGGAAGGTTTCGTTTATGTCATCCAGCTTGATTTTTTTCTGTGGGGTTTAAAAAAATGGAAATCTCTGTCACTAATACTCACTAGTATCAAGCCGATGGGTACTAAGCAGCGGGATATTCAAACCTTGGTAGGGTCAGTTATCAATCAGATGAAGAATGGAATTCAACGAGCCAGACTTCGAATCTCTGCTGAAAAAACTGTAGAGATTATAGGATACAGTAATTGAACCTGAATCCTCTAGGATAGATGCATAATACGCTCTACGCGATATCCGGCCGACTTCATCAACAGGGTCACTCACAATCTTTGAATATTTGTATAAATAATTCTATTAACTAAAATATGGAAATTCCGGCAGCCACAACTTCATGCGGTTCAGACATGCCCATTGAATTCCATTCTTGAATCTCCTGGTTCATCTTATTACGAATGACGACTAGCTATTGGAGGACACTAAAATATCACAAGTGATCAATCAAAATATTGCAACAAAATATCCCAAGTGAGATTGGCAGAATAATTAAAAACTAACTTACTACTAAATTGTATGAAGCTCTTAAAGAAGTAGATATTGCAGAACTACAATGCGCCGGACCTCGCAATGCGGGGGAGGACCAAATCCACCTTGTCTGTACTTTGTTTACCCTTTTTTTAAATTAACAATAATCGATATCTGAAAAAATAAAAAAGTTATAAAAATATTAATTATATTAAAAGCACTCATACACCAGTTCAAAATATATGAAATATTACATATAAAGATAGGATATACAAAGATTCAACCTAATTGGAGAAATCTAGAAGAAAAAAAATAATAATTACAAGTCTGAATATTTATTAAGGATATAGAATTTAATTACAACTTTTGAGTTAAAAATACAGTCCATTATTTCACTCAACAAAAACTAAAACTTCACAAATTGCTGACTCAAAATGGTTTTGACAAATTGCTGATCATAATAACTTTATAAACGATACCGGCTCTATAGCTTTTAGCGCCACAAGCGAAAATTTTTGTTGCGCCCCCTCAAGTCGTCAGTTTTTACGATGAGCGGACTGGACGGTTCCCTCCTCTCACCGTTTAATTTGTGCAAAAACTAATTGTCTTACTACAATAATAATAATAATAATAAAACCCAAAATGAGTCAGCGCCCTGAGCAGGCACACCGCTCGATTGTATATTGATCCGGTTCTGCTACTCATTGCCCTTACAATATTGAAAAAATGATCATTTTGGCGCTCTTCTTCCGAAGGCGCCCCGATGTGGTGCATCGACTCTTTACCGGGTTAAGCTGGTCCTGGTAGCAGTAAAGAAAAAGCATAGTAACTTAGCTGAACCAAGCACTAGGAGAGCCAACAAAGGACTGGGCAATAGATTGTTAACAAATAAATATCCATATTATCGACAAAATATTTTTATTAAAATCTTGATATATTTAACATTTCTCGTTTTTATTTTTTAATTATATTATATCAACGATTAAATATATATATATTTTGAAAAGCTGATTTATAAAACTAATAGGTTAAGTTAGTTATATTACGCCGCCATATCCTCATGGGATATTCTGTATCTGGCGGCGGCATCAACGATTAAATAAATATATATTTTAAAAAGCTGATTTATAAAACTAATAGGTAAGTTAGTTATATTACACCGCCATATCCTCATGGGATATTCTGTATCTGGCGGCGGCCACTTATAGCGCCCATCACAGGCTGGCCAGCACCCATGATAGGGTTCAACAGGCCGGGCCCGGAACCCTCCTGAAAAACTAGAGGTGTGGCACCCGGATTTGAACCCGGATCCTCCAGGTTGGTAAGCCAAAGCTTTTCCGCGCGGCCATCCGGCCGACGTAAAACTAATAGTATCAAGCATAACTGAATAAGTGTTTTTTTTGTATAGTTGATATTAAACCATATAAATTAATTTTAGTTGTCTAATATATGGGATTACAACATAAAATCTATTTATAAAATATTATGATTCAAATTAAACAATATTACTTCTTTTAACGTTAGCTTAAGTGTTTATCGAGAATATTTTTCGCCATTTTGCATTTTTAAATGAAGAAATCTAATCATTCTCTACCTTTAATACATCCAAAATATGAAAATATCCAAAATTTTTGCAAGAACGATGGATTTCCGAATTAAAACTGTGCCGGAAAAACAATATAAAAGATATTTTCTGAAGTGATAATTTATTTTTCTACCTTTAATACATCCAAAATATGAAAATATCCAAAATTTTTTCAAGAACGATGGATTTTCGAATTAAAACTGTGCCGGAAAAACAATATAAAAGATATTTTCTGAAGTGATAATTTATTATTTTAGTATATATCAAATACACTTGCCCGCCTTAATTATTAATATTAAAATTTTGGCGATATATATTGTACGATATTCCCCACTACAAAAAGTAAACTTTTCTCGACAGCAAAACAAAAATAAAGATATTTTCCTTGAGTTTCTTTCATTCGCCAAGCTCATTAAATGTTATTTCTAAAAAACAATTCGGTTTTTGAGAGTTAAAGATTCGTCATCATTGCCTTGTGATTAAAAATGCCATTGTGTAAAAATATTCATTGAAAAATATAAATACGATTAGAAATTTATTAACTCACGTAAACTCGAGTAACGGCCAAATTTCGAAGACTTTAAATAAAAAAGAGACTAATGAAAGTGCTCTCTGACGATTCATTTCTGGTATTCTCATCTAGATATCTTTCTGGCAATTCTATTGGACCGTCAATAAATACCAGGAGATGTCATCATTTTATATCTATAAAGAGAAAACTTTATGAAGATGACAGCCATCTGAAACAATGGCGGATCGACGGATAAGAATGAAAATGTAATATCCATAATAAAGAATGTCAAAATGATTTATCTGAATTTCTTTCATGAAAACCGAGAAGGCATAAATGAAAAGAATGTAAAAATTTCATCGAATTTATTGAGTGGGAAAACGCTACAAGAATAAATATTAGAGGAAAATAAGCCAAATCATACCGTAAGTTAGATCGTACCACCGCTGTTTTTCTTAAATAAATTATCATTTTTTTATGTGGCAACATTTTTCTGTTGTATCCTACGCAACAATCTAAATATATACTGGATGGACTCCTCAATATTAGAAAAATGAAGCCCGTGCGCCATGTTGTTGAGGAAATACTTTCGCGAACCTACATTCAACGCTATAATAAATTGACTTTGTTTTGGTGATCCATGTGATAGCCAGACGCAGCGGCAATGGTACAAGTAGTGACAATGCCTTAGGGCCCAAATTGGAAGGGGGCCCATGTTTTCCCGAAAGAATTGAGTTAAGAAAATTAACATAAAAGAAATTATCGATCGTTTTGCGGAGGCAAAAACAATAAAAAATTTTTTGGAAGTTATTAATTAAAATGAATTTTTTATTCTTAGATTCATCAGTGCGGGTACTAGAGTTGGGAAGATACGATACGATATATCGTATATCGTCAATTTACTCATCTCGATATTCCGATATTTTTTGGACGCCGATATATTTAACGATACGATATTATACTTGCGATAATATCGTTGGTTAAATTACATCGGCCGTTAAAGATAACGGTCGATTTCTTTAAACAACTCTTTTATTAAAATTATTTTTAAATATTATTTTAATGAAATTAAACAATAAATTTTATGATAATCGATAAATCATTAATCACCTTATTTGATAAATAAACAGAAGCTGGCGCGATATCTTTTTTTGCATATTTTACGCCCCCTTTCCATTCAGGGAGATTACTAAGGGGGCGGGGCCAGTTCCAACCACGGGCTCACCAGCATATTTTATGCCCCCTTTCCAATCAGGAAGATTACTAAGGGGGCGGGACCAGTTCCAACCACGGGCTGCACCCACATCCGGTAGAGGGAAGCCGGATGGTGAAGGACGGAAATCACCGGACTAGAGTGATATTTGAGATTAGCAAACTGGTAACATTAGACAGACTGTTCCGTTCGTTTTCGTCATTGATTTCGGTTTTCGTTCTACTTGGATTAGCCAATATTAAATCAGCATGAAGATCCAATAAAATATTGGATAAATGAAAGTTTTTACTATTCAAATTTATCAAAGATTGCAATGAAGCATTTGATTATATCACCCACATCAATGACTACTGAACGTTTGTTTAGTAAGGCAGGTCAAGTGGTATATGCAAAAAGAAGCAGGTTGAAGTTTGAATTAATTTCAATAATTTTGATGCCGAAATCAGCAATAGAAATCAAAATTTCTGATGATTTTTAATCACTTCTGGCAAATTAATGAGTTTAAAAGAAATTGTAGTTTGTTTGTGGCATCATCATGATCGAACATTTTTTTATCGTAAAGGAATCGATATTTTCTCATTTCTTCCAGAAGAACTGTTTTATTTATATATTCCGGACATTTTTTATCGTAAAGGAATCGATATTTTCTCATTTCTTCCAGAAATGCTCATTATTGAACACGTACATGTATCTTCTCTACCCGCCACATTGAATTACGAAATAAAACAATGTCTCTTCTGATTGGACGAATGGTCAACGTACTTTTGGCGCTATCCATGTTGCATCAGCTAACTTCAAATGTTATCACAGTAATTAGCCAATAGCTAAACGATGTCGTTTATTTACGTCGCGTCGTACGCTTTCGGTCTGAACATCGTTATGCTAGGCGTTTCGTGCGCGACGCATTTACGTCATTGTACTGACGTCGTATTTTACGCCTGAGACCCAGCCTTTACACACTACATCAACCACACTCGGCGTTTCGTGCGCGACGCATTTACGTCATCGTACTGACGTCGTATTTTACGCCTGAGACCCAGCCTTTACACACTACATCAACCACACTATTTTTGCACTTTGTCATTCAAACACAATCATATTGTATCTATTCAGCAATATTTCTCAATTATCTCATCTCAAATTTAATCAAATGCTTTCTTTGTCTTTCATATTCTACTCAGTTCTCTCCCATATTAAACTCGGGACCAACATATTGGCCATCCTAGCATTCTATCTTATTCCAAACAATCTTCTATGCTAGAACCGATTCTCATTCCTAGCATAGAAGGCTAGTTGGAATAAGCTCCCAACTCATTCACGACATTTTTAATATTATTAATAAGACAACATAAACAAAAATGTTTTAAGTTGAATTCTGTATAACAGTTAGTTGTAACATAATATATCAATAAACTGTAGCCAGATATACTGTTATAATTATCTCTGTCATAGCGTTAAGCAATTTGTTTTTTAAATGATAACATCTTATACGTCCAATTGGGAATCATTTTAATTTATTCAAAGTAAAATTAATGATTAGACAAGGACAAAATAATCAGAATCTTATCAATAAGTATCTATTTTATATGAATACGAACAAAGCTATTATATAATTCATACTCAAAATGGCTGACATCTACGGCATTCCGTATTATGTTTCGATTCCTTTGGGTCTTTTCATAGCTTTTTATCTGTAAGTAAACATATTTATTTTTTAGTTACATAAGTTAGTTATATAAAAATGTGCAAGGTATTTAAAAATCCGTTAATTTTCTACTAAAGTCTGCATTATACTTTTATAACAGAACCATGTTAGCGTTATATAAAAATGTGCAAGGTATTTAAAAAAAAATCCGTTAATTTTCTACTAAAGTCTGCATTATACTTTTATAACAGAACCATGTTAGAGTAAATTAGGCGTAAATTATAAATACACTGACGGAAAAAAAATCCCAACACCAAGAAAAAATTATTGTAGAGTAATGAAATTTGGACAATGCATTTGTGTAGTTAACATGTTTAATTGATTAAATTTTCAAATAAACACGCCTACCAAATTTTGTTTATCTAACACAAGTCTTTCTTGGTGTTGGGATTTTTTTTTCCGTCAGTGTATATTAATAATCAAACGTGGCTGGCTGACTGGATGTCGTTTTTTCAGTCGAATCACTGTACCGATTTCTATAAGTATGGTATCGTTAGAAAAATCTAATTTTCGGATGTCTGTGACAGCCAAAATTATTTATTGTTATTAATAATTTACAAATTAAAGAATAAAAATTAAATTGAAATTGTAGTTCCTCTAAAAAAACAAAGACCGCAGATGGCTCTGTAACGTAATAATGGATGCGATTTTACGATTCCTTGAATGATCTTTGGGTTCCTTACACAAGTTCGGAGGTGTATTTCGTCGTTATATACGGTATTATTAGATTAAATCACAATATTATATTTCCGCTCATTTATATGAGCGGGTAATTTCTAGTTATAAATAATTGCCTAAAGAGTTTATATGAGTATCCTTTAATAGAGCATTTATATTTATTTTAAGTTTAGAAGAATTTTTTAGAATTAACAAATGAAGATTAAGCCCGTTGTAATTCCAGATTGTTTTTTAGAAAGAAAATGAATTAATAAAGGTTGAGATAGTTTAAATTATAAATAAAATTTAGATATCTAACAAAAAATTTTAATTAAAACGACCTTACGTATTGTATAGATATAAAACAATTTTATCATCAGTGATGATAAAATTTTGCTTTGTAATTTCTACAGAGATAATTATAAAATTTCGTATCTTTCTTTTGTACGACTTTGCTTTTCGATTAATTAATATTTAATATATTTATTTCAATTCATTTAACAATTTTATAATATTAATTTATTTTGTGAATTTTCAAAAGGGCATATTTTTAACAAATACACACAAAAAAAAAAATAGATTTGCAAAAGCTGGATTAATAAAATCAGGACTGAATTTTTTTAACTAGTTTTTTATTGTTTTCTGTTCCACTTCCCTGATATCTATACATGCCAATGGCAGCAAATAGGTTAAATAGTCAATAATTAGTTATATCCTAAGAAAAAATATATTTATATAGATAGATTAATAAACAGAGTGAGTTTATTTTTATATCATCATATACCAAGTGTTATCATTCATACATTATACCTTTGAGAGAAAAATGAAAAGTAAAAAAAAAAAAAAAAAATAGTTATCATTCATACATTATACCTTTGAGAGAAAAATGAAAAGTAAAAAAAAAAAAAAACAAAATAATTTTACAAGAATTCAAAAAATAAATCTCACAAATCTTTAATGCTTTATATCATCAAAGAAGTATTATGCTAGGATTAACTAATTTCAAGAGAATATTAGTACTATAATAATAGGAATGTACAATGTGTTATAATTTCTATGTTACATGACTTTCAATTGTACAGAAAAAGTACACTATTTTGAGTTATATCAATTATCATCAATAAAAATAAATCTAATATTATTTCTAAATTTAATATTTTTTCACAAATATAAAACATTGAAAATTTATACAATTTATTTTTCTTGTGTTTCAGTAAAACTACATTTTTTTATTGGTATAAACTTTATTTTATAAAGTGTCATATAAAACTGTATACTCTTACTTATGCAGGAAATTGCTATCACTAATTTTACTTTTCTGTAATTGAAAATGATAATATCGATTGTGTTATATTTTCTAACAACATAAGAATAGGAAATACTCATGAAAATATATTAAAATCATCCAGTAACTCACCATTAACATTTAAAATGGATGCATTTAAATTATTAGTTTAGCAAATGATTTTTGTGGAATATTTGAAAATCATGTATAGCAAGGATGTCAAACTTGTGGTCTGCCCAAACAAAAAATTCAATGAAGCTGGTGTGCCTGAATTTTACAAATATTTGCCTTCAAGATTTGAAAATATGAGAAAATTTGCACATGAAGCATCTCCATGTTTGGAAGTACTTTTTGGTGCAAGCAGTTATTTACAATTATGAAAGGAAATAAGTTTTCTTTAAGATCTAGAATTACTGGTATTCACCTTCAATCAGTTTTAGAAGTAATCCTGCAAATAAGATTTCCCCAAGTAGAAAAGTTGGTAGCAGAGAAGAGACTTCAAGTGTCAGGAAGCCAACATTAATTTTACAGTTGTCTTATTGTACTTTTTGAAATAAAGCTGTTGTAAAAAAATTGAAGTTTTTTTGCAGCTCACATATACTTTACATCTTGTTTATTTGGCCCATGCTAGCCTTTGAGTTTGACACCCTTGATGTACAGTCGGTTCCAAAAAGGTGTTCACCTGTTTTGCAGGGGCTGAGCTTACTGGAAGTTGATCGGTTATAAAGTCTGTCAATTCGAAATCTGCATAGTGGAAGCAAAAAATGGATGCATCCATTCTGACTAAGAATAGGGGTGAGGTATACAAATGAGATGGGTTGATTACAGTGGTTTGAATTGAAAAGACTAATTGCTCCTCACTATTTTGAGCAAGGAAGATTTTCTAGTTATGAATTGAGTAAATAGATAGCATGCTCTAATATCATTTTTTCTAAATTTTGAATATTGGTAATTAGAAGTACAGTGGAGTCTGCAGTCCAACATTCTTAGAACCATCGCACCGCTCACATGAAATTTTCATTCCACAACTTGTCGATATGTGAGAGAGAGAGAGAAACTGATGTAAACAAATTGTCAATCATTATTTGTTCGTTGCACAGGCATTATAGTAAGACTAATTTTTAAGTTCAGTACACTATTTACTGTAAAATAGTGTTTTTACTGTATCAGTGTATATAGTGTATAGTAATAGTGTTTTTACTGTATCATACTGTATTATTTATCTTTACATAATGTCATAAATTGGAAAAAGTGAAAAACGAAAACACAAGACATTGACTGTGGTCGAAAAGGCGAAATAATTAAGAAACTTGTTGGAAGAAAAGTTTAGTGATTTGGCTTCGTTTTATGGTATTGGACAAGCCACCATTTATGACATTAAAAAAATCAGGATAAAATTGAGGGGTTTGTGAAAGATTTGAATAGAAGAGCAGTGACAGGAAAGTTTTAATAAACAGAGCATATTCATTTGTGTAATTCAGCAGTGATAGGAAAGTCTTAATAAACTGAGCATATTCGTTTCTGTAATTCTATTTTTTTCATTGAACATCCAATAATCCGGCAAACTCCGAAACCATATGTGTCAGATTAGGGAGACTCTACTGTATGATATTTACAGATGTATTTTTTTAAATTCTAATATGCTAATATAAATATGTCGTATTTGTTTGCCGCCATATATTATATATAAAATATATCTAGTTTTTTTTTATATATTCTGGTCGAGAATAAGAATGAAAATTTATTTGCATAAATGTGATTATTTTGAAGTTTAAACTGAAAAAATATTTCATATCAAGAATGGCAGCAAATTTTATGAATTATAATAACTAAATTTATAAACAGTGTATAATATATGTAACGGTCAAAAGGACCGTTAGAAAAAAGGGGATCAAATTTGTAAAATCAAGGAAAAGATGCTAGGGAGAAGCAGTCAAAAAGTAGAGTTGTAAAAAGAAGGCAGTCGAACAAAGGGAGTAAAGAAAGAAGGAGGTCGAACAAAGAGAGTTGTAAATGAAGGATGTTGAATAAAGTTTTATTGAATTAATACATTTGTGATACTATTACAAGTCGACAGGATATACCTTCGCCGAGAAAAAAAAATAATGCCAAGAAAGAAGCAAACGCTCAAGATAATACCTCAGGAAACAGAAGCAATTATAGGAGAGAATGAAAAACCGAGATTACAAATTTTTAAAGGTTTAGAAGATAAGATTTCAATCGAACTCTGAATAAAAAGATTCGAACAGATTGCTGAATATTTGGATTGGAACGATCACAAGAAAATTATAATGATAGGCAATTACCTCATGGACAATGCTTTATCATGGTATGTTGAAAATTTGGATATTAATGATTGGGGTAAACTAAAAATTAACCTGATAAGTAGATTCGGATCTGGGGTGGGAGACCCCTTAATAGAATGCGTTGAGTATAAATACGACCTTAAAATAGGCCTTAAAGACTATTTTGATAAGAAACAAAGATTAGGTGCATTGGCTAAATTGAACGAAGAACAAATTATTTCCTTGTTAATCCATGGTCTACCAAAGGAACTAGCTCAACATTTCGTAGTAGTGCATCCAAAGTCATTTGCTGAATTCTATAGAATAGGAAAATCTGCCGAAAATTTTGTCAATTTTGAAAAAGAAAAAATAAGATCATTCCAGAGAAGGACACCTTCGAAACATGCCCTATTTGTGATAACTTAGGAAAAAAAAAAGATTCCATTGGGCCACGGAATGTTTTAACAACCCTAACAATAATAACAATTTTGAAACAACAAAAAAAGAATTTACATGTCATCACTTTAGAGAGTGAAAGAGAAATAGAAGATTTAAACTAGACACTCGACCTAATCATACACCCCTTATTAAAATCGATGTAATTTTGTTTGGAATGTTAGAAAATGCTATATTTGATAGTATGTACAGGTATTTTCTGATTTCTTTAAATCTGATTTTCATAATTTCGGATTTATGTAAAATATTTCCTATATATATTTTTTATTTTGCTATATTTTTTAATAAATATATTCAAAGTAGGTTAAAAAATTCCAGGACTTTATTTTTTTTTTAAAATCTAAAATTGGTACATAAATCTAGGTCTCAAATTTTTTGACGTACTGGCTTTGAGTATTTGCATATTATTCCAGCGATCAGAAAGTTCAGAAAATGTTTTAGAAAAATCACTTTTGAAATTATCTTTATCGCATCTATCCAGCGGTCTTAACTTCCTTTTGATCCCGAAATTCTTATCCTTTAAGTAGATTTTTTAGTCTCGGAAACAAATAAAAATCACAATGCATGAGATCTGGCGAATACGATGGATGTTGTGAAACAGTCATAGAATGTTTATCTAGGTAGTGGATAATTATTTGAGCATAATACGCGGAAACTATCACGCAGCAATTTCCAGCTGTTTCATTGAAATTCTGGTCTTTTCTACCAATTGCATCTCTTAAAAGACGCAAAATATCCAAATACACAGTTTTATTAATATATCGCCCCTTAGGAATGAATTCGTAACAAAGCTGATAGAATATTATACAGTCCAACCTCAATGAAGAAATTTGTATCTCATTGACCAGCGATCCTAGCGGTTGGTGACGGAATTAATCGTTTCTTGTCTGAATATTTTATTTAAAAATATACCTTTCCTGTATTCTAAATGTTATGCAGCCAACATTTTGGCTGCATAACATTTAGAATACAGGAAAGATTTATCAGGAAGAAATAAATAAAGTAATTACGTTTATCGTTATCTAATTAGACTATTTCGAATGCATTGATGTTTGAAGTCAACTTTAAAATAGATCAAGTAGGCTTAGCTAACAGCAAACAAAATTACTTTACTTATTTCTCCTGATAAACTTTTTCTGGATTCTAAATGCTATGAATAAGCAGCTAGGTATATTTTAAATGAAAGTGTTATAAGTTGTTAAATCGAATTTGTGAATAAAGTTTTTCAATATAATACTAAAATTTACAAAAACGCCTCTCTACAGGTGCTACATTTGTTAATTCCGCCACCAATCACTACTACATTGTTTGAGCTACAATCTCGCGACTTATTTTACGTTGAGTTACTACGCTTTTTAATGTTCTACTCAGCTTTGATTCGTAATGAATTTTTATCAAAAAATTTGATGGCCAATCATCGACGGTACTTACATATTCTCGTCTTTAAATCGCGTGTAGCATTCAATCGTATGGCTTCGGTGGTTTCCATTGGCTTCACAAAGCATAATAAAAGTTTTCATAGGTATTTTCGTAATAAAAAGCTAAATTTAATGACAGATTTTTGTTTAAATAGCGATATGTTTATAATGTGACGTTACGTAAAATCTGTTGTTATTCTTTTGGCGTGCACATCAAAACATAGACTGGTATCTAACTGCTATCTAGTGGGAAAATTTACAAATAGTATAGGTTTTTTAAACTATAAAACTTCATAAGTTTCTTTCTATATTATTTCATAGTTTTCTTTTTATTTTCTTCTCAAATTTCGAATTTTTCATATTTTTAAAAATAAAGTCCTGGTGGCTATTTGATCCTATCTTCTATGTAGATACATATATAGTTATATTATATACAAGTTGTAAATGAGAATTAATATCCTCTTGCGCATGCTTGTTTAGTCACGTGGAAATGCTTTGGCTTTCCAATCTAGAAGGGAAGGCTCGGATCACACTCCTTTGAAAATGTTGATCATGGGATCCGCTCCATCGATCCTCGTCCTCCAGGATCCGGCTGAACCCTCTGCAGAGAGTTTGTTTCGCCCCATTACTAAGTATTCTCACAGAATGGTAAGTGACGTCATTTCTTGAAGTGGAGAGACTCAAGTATAGACAACATAATTCCACTTGTGAGCGCGTCAAAGCAACATTCCTTTCTTTCGAATATCTCGTCGACTTTCAATAAAATAGTTGGCAGTGTCCAAATGAATCTTTGGTTGCCGATAACCAAAAGATGCTGCCTCATCGAATCAGAAGAGAGAGGCTGCACACACTATTCACCGAGTAAGGCTCCTCTGTGGACCATAATTCCACTTGTGAGCGCGTCAAAGCAACATTCGTTTCTTTCGAATATCTCGTCGACTTTCAATAAAATAATTGGCAGTGTCCAAATGAATCTTTGATTGCCGATAACCAAAAGATGCTGTCTCATCGAATCAGAAGAGAGAGGCTGCACACACTATTCACCGAGTAAGGCTCCTCTGTGGTTCGCCTTTCATGGTTCCAAATCCCTACAGGTCAAGATAAAAATTGACCTATCATATGCACTATACGGCGAAAACCCTCAAAATGTCTCAATCCTAAAGTTGGTGTACTGTGCCGAAGGGATGAATGGCCGAGGGACAGATCCCATAGGAGTACCAACTCGAGTAATGGTCAGCTTCGGATTGAAGTTATTTGTCTCCTTTTTGATCTTGCAAGGAGAGGGCGCGAGGGCCGGAAAACGGAATGAAACGAAATTTATTTCTGTAAGAGTTCAGGACTAGTACTAAAACACAGTAAAAGGCTAGAGGACAATGGCTAGCCATTATTGAGAAAAATGACTTCGAAGAAAGACGCGACGAAAGTATACCAGTTCGTCAACGAGTTTGCGTGGCAGCGTGGTTAAGCGGCAAACTCCCATGCGGTCGGTCTGAGTTCTATTCCCGTTAGTTACATTTTTTTTTGTTTATTCGTATTAGCAGAAATATGAATTGAAAAGGTTAAAAAGCCATAAGAGTACCAACTCGAGTAATGATCAGCTTCGGATTGAAGTTATTTGTTTCCTTTTTGATCTTACAAGGAGAGGGCGCGAAGGCCGGAAAACGGAATGAAACGAAATTTATTTCTGTAAGAGTGGGAGTTTGCCGCTTCACCACGCTGCCACGCTAACTCGTCGTTAATAGTAAACGAACTGGTATACTTTCGTCGCGTGAGGTGGTTGAATATTAGCACCATTACTTATATGATAAAAAATTCACTATTTTTACAGATCATCATTCCCTTAAATTCAAGGTGGTTGAATATTGGCACCATTACTTATATGATAAAAAATTCACTATTTTTACAGATCATCATTCCCTTAAAAAACATAAAAAAACCAAACAGTCGACTATTTAAATGGTCTTTGAAACTAAAAATACCAATTTGAAGTGAAATATATACCTGGGAAAGAAAATGAAGAAGCGGATTACCTATCTAGGGAACCATATTTAGAAAATACAATAGAACAACTATATATCAAGATCATAAACCTCATAGATCATTCACTTATTCAGAGAGAGTAAGAAGTGGAACTCAATGGAGGGGGAGAAATACCTACCAACTGCAAAATAATAGGAGATTTAATTTATAAAATTAAAAGGGAATAAGAGAAGGATACTTATCTCAGAAATACTTTGTAACGATTTAATAACCAAGGTTCATAAAGAATTTGGAGAGAAATACCTACCAACTGCGAAATAATAGGAGATTTAATTTATAAAATTAAAAGGGAATCAGAGAAAGATACTTATCTCAGAAATACTTTGTAACGATTTAATAACCAAGGTTCATAAAGAATTTGGTCATATAGGAAAAGACAAAATAATACTACTACTGTGTCCACAATATTATTAGCCCGGGATAAAAGTCGATATACAAACATTAATAAATAAATGCAACGTATGTCAAAAGAATAAAATGGATAGAAAAATCCCACTCGGATATTTATCGCAATTCGGACCTGTCTCTAAACCATTTGACATGATATCTATTGACACCATTGGGGGATTTACCGGATATAACTCAATAAAGAAATATCTCCATATAGCAATAGACCACCTTACCTGTTATGCGTGGATACTAACTTCGAAAACTCAAAGTAGTAAAGACTTCATTAACCTAATAAACACTGTCATTCACACGAAGAAACCGGAACGAATATTAGCGGACAAATATAAAGGTATTAATACTAAAGAATTCCGAAATTATCTCAACAAGAAGAATATAAAAATTACATTTATTCCCACCAATTGTCCACAAAGCAACAGATTATGTGTGTGAGTAAACCAAACGTTAGTTAATAGATTAAGATGTAAAATAAATGAGACGGATGTGAAATCTGGATGGCCGACTCTAATAAAGCAAGTGGTGGCCGAATATAACAATACCCCTCACATCGTTACACGATTTCCACCAAACTATTTAATGTACGATATACCACCCTTTAAATCAATGAATAATGACTTCTACCCTCCAATGGAAAAAGCAAGACAATTAGCGAGGGAAAACAATGAAAAATATCATAATAGAAACAAAATTTATTACGATAAGAAAAGAAAAGACGTTGAATTCGGTAAAGGGGAGATGGTAATAATTGAAGATAAAAACCCTCTAAACAGAAGAAAATTGGATGTCTTGAGAAGAGGACCATTCCGGGTTATAAAAAAGATATCTAACGTTATATAC
>AYEL01016305.1:0-21428 GCA_000484575.1 Olivierus martensii
TGGTTCCAACAGCAACCAAAAGAATTTTACGCCACAGGTTTCCAGGGACTTGTGAAATGGTGGGACAAGTGCTTAAATTTGTATGGAGATTATGTTGAAAAATAAATGTTGTTTGTATGTTATTATCTCCATTCATTTCTTTTCAATCACGATTTGTAACTTACTTATTGAATCGCCCTCGTAATAATAATGTAGATTAATTTGTTAATAATACAGTGATACCTCGGTTCACGAACACAATCCGTTCCTTGACCCTGTTCGTGATCCGAAAAGTTCGTAAGAATCAATCCCATTGCAATTAATGTAAATCCAAATAATACGTTTTTTGTCGTTTTCCCATTGCAATTAATGTAAATCCAAATAATAAAAATTTTTTCTAGGACAAAAAACCTAACATGTTATGGCTTTATGTGTGGAAATAATACAGAAAGGAAATAAATTGTTATGGCTTTATGTGTGGAAATAATACAGAAAGGAAATAAATATAGCAGTAATATTAGAAGAAAGCATGTTTAACACCACCTTCACTAACACTTAATTTTTTTGGGAGCCATAATAAGGGATAAATTTAATTAAATAATGAAAATAACATTAGAAGAAAGCATGTTTAACACCACCTTCACTGACACTTTTAACTTGGGAGCTATAATATGGGATAAATTTAATTAAATAAAGAAAAAAACTAAAATATCATAAAGCCATAAAATAAGGGATAAATTTAATTAAATAAAGAAAAAAACTAAAGTAAAGCATGTTTAACACCACCTTCACTAACACTTTTAACTTTTTTGGGAGTAATAAGGGATAAATTTAATTAAGTAAAGAAAAAAACTAAAATACCAACAACGGATAAATTTTATTAAATAAAGAAAAAACTAAAATATCAACACTTGTTGGAACTTTCACCACCTTCACTAACACTTTTAACTTTTTTGGGAGCCATAATAAGAGTGCCACCTTCACTAATACTTTTAACTTTTTTGGGAGCCTTAATAAGGGATTCACTAATACTTTTAACTTTTTTGGGAGCCATAATAAGGGATAAATTCCACTAACACTTTTAACTTTTTTGGGAGCCATAATAAGGGATAAATTTAATGCTAACACTTTTAACTTTTTTGGGAGCTATAATAAGGGATAAATTTAATTAAGTAAAGAAAAACTAAAATATCAACAGTTGTTGGAACTTTTCTGTACCCATATGAGCTGGGCGAACTGGATTGCTGCTGGGGGCAAGTCTGTGCTCAGGGTTTTGCGCGTTACGAGTAACGTGCTCTCCATGCATTCCATGTGTGTGTGTTCGTGAACCGAAGCATTGTTCGTAAAGCGAAGCAAAATTTGTTCGTAGACCGATTTGTTCATGAACCGAGATGTTCGTAGACCGATTTGTTCATGAACCGAGATGTTCGTGATCCGAGTTATCACTGTAAATTGAAACTTTCCTAATAAATGCTCAAAATCAATTTTTTGATTAGATGATTGGTAGGTTAGGTAGGTCATTAAGCCTACCTAACCCTGTTGCTTAGAAAAAATAAATGGCATTGTCCAAAGCCCTGCAAACTCGAATTCACATCTGAACCGATTAATCTCATGAGTTTCTAAGTATTGTAAGGAAGCCAAACATCTTCAACCTAGGTCACACCTTTCTGGAACCGACTGTACAGGCATCTCTCATTATTGTAGTAGTTACGTTCCAGACCACTGCTGCAAAGTGAATCACAGCCTTTTTTACATTTGCTAATGACATAAAAGCCTAAAAACATATTTATAATACTATTCATTAAATGCTCAATAGCATTAGGCTGATTCAGATACGAAATGAAGATCAACAGATCCCTATAGATAGGAGAATATCTGCGCTATGAACGTTGAGAGTTTTGAGTATAGTTCGGGAATCTGAATGAAGATTTCATCTTGGATAATCAGTGGCGTAATTACAGTTTGTACCTCTCGGAGCGTTTTGTCAATTGCCGCCTGATTAGGTTAGTTAAGCCGCCATGTCGCATGTGAACTATTCTGTATCTAGCAGCTGCCACTTATAGAGCCCATCACAGGCTGGTCAGCACCTATGATGGAGTCAACTGGATGGTTAAAAGATGGGATTCAACGACCAAACCTGGACCACTCCTGAAAAGCTGAAGATGTGGGACCCGGATTTGAACCCGGTCCAGGATGGTAAGCCACAACTTTACACGCGGCCCCATTCTTTGCGAAATATATAAAACACATGAAACCTATTTAGACACAATTTGAAAATTAATGTTATGAAAAGATAAATTTATTTCTTTTATTTGTAAATTAAAATACAAAATTTCCAAAAAAAATTTAATGCCAAAAATGCCGCCCCAAAAAAGTGCTGTCTGGAATGGACCGCCCCATCCTCCCACCCTAGCTACACACTGTGGATAAAGGAACTTCTGCTGCTTTTTTCTACTTAAAAAAATTCGCCAGCGAATTTTTTTAAGTAGAAAAAAGAAGAATCCTTCCTCTCGGATTTCCCCTGCACTCATTGATTGGAAAGGGGCGCAAAATATGCAAAATGAAGTAGGTCACTTTCTTCCAAAAAAATATAAAAACTCCATGAGTTTATTGTGTCTAGCGGAACTATCTTCACAGCTTTCTGCAGTGGTCCTGATTGCACCCCATGCTGTGCCCACGAAATGAAGATCAACAGATCCCTATAGATAGGAGAATGTATGCGCTATGAACGTTGAGAGTTTTGAGTATAGTTCAGGATTCTGAATGAAGGTTTCGTCTTGGATAATCAGTGGCGTAATTACAGTTTGTACCACTCGGAGCGTTTTGTCAATTGCCGCCCTTTCTTTAGATTAGGTTAGTTAAGCCGCCATGTCACATGTGGGCTATTCTATATCTAGCAGCTGCCACTTATAGAGCCCATCACAGGCTGGTCAACACCTATGATGGAGTCAACTGGATGGTTAAAAGATGGGATTCAACGACCAAACCTGGACCACTCCTGAAAAGCTGAAGATGTGGGACCCGGATTTGAACCCGGTCCAGGATGGTAAGCCACAACTTTACACGCGGCCCCATTCTTTGCGAAATGTATAAAACACATGAAACCTATTTAGACACAATTTAAAAATTAATGTTATGAAAAGATAATTTTATTTCTTTTATTTGTAAATTAAAATACAAAATTTCAAAAAAAAATTTAATGCCAAAAATGCCGTCCCAAAAAAGTGCCGTTTGGAATGGACCGCCTCATCCTCCCACCCTAGCTACACACTGTGGATAAAGGAACTTCTGCGGCCAGCGAATTTTTTTAAGTAGAAAAAAGAAGAATCCTTCCTCTCGGATTTCCCCTGCAGGAATTCTGCGAGGTTTCATAAATTAGAAAATTCGGCAAAGCTTTTTCTGTTTTCTTTCGTTACAGATATGGCGACTTAACACGCAAGTAGGATACTAAGTGATGGGATAAAACAAGGTCTTCTACAACTTGCCCACCTCTACAGAGCGATCAGCCAGATTGCAGATGAAGGAATCGATGAGCCGGGCTGAAACTCGAGGATAAATATTTCCAAAGAATGAGATCCAATAATCGAACACAGATCCTCCGGGATGGAAAACAGAAGCGTTTCCACGCGCCAATCCGGCCGACTCAATGTGGATTAACTCTGCTTACCACCCTATGGGTATTAAGCTGCTTGGTATTTTTATATCCATCACTAATGCTCAGATCTCTTGTGGAATCAGCGGTCAGGATGGGATTCAACAAAAACGGGAATGGAATTCTCCTGAAAAAAGGAGGTGTGGGACTCAGGAATTGAACTCGGATTTTCCAGGGTGAAAGAACAGGACGCTTTCATAAGTGTCCATCCATCTGACAAGTCGGCTGTTTCGTCGCCTTTCTTGTGTATTTCTGATTGCTATGCAACACCATGCATAAAGAACTGATAGGAGGGAAATTTCCCAGCTTCGGCTAGAAAAGGGTTCGATCTAAATTGCTTTCATTTATATGGATTTAGGGATGTTAACACGTCTGTACCTGGAGAAGACATTATGATGAAGGCGAATTACATCTCGCAGTCGTTCTCTGCTGTAGTACCATTTTTGGTGGAGCATAGTGGTTGCCCTTCTGGGCATATGAGATTTTATTTTCCATCATATAGATCCGAATTTAATTCCCACATCCCATACCTCCTGATCTCATACCTTCAGGAGGGGACCTGCCTCGATCCGTTGAAGGCTACGTCATCAGGAGTCTGGACAGCCGTAGGGACAAGAGAATTCCTTGTCGGTTTTAGTTCTCACAGGGAAGAAAGTGGCGTTGAATTACACTGAAAATATATTTAAAAATATAAAGATGTACATTCATGAAATATAATAATAAATTTAAAAAATTATTCTATTCTAACAGATATATGACATGGAATTTCGGATATTGGAGACGTGTTGGTATTCCTGAAGTGGCACCTTTACCTTTCACAGGATCTTTTAGATTTGATTTAACTTCTGTAACGACTTTTATATTTTTACATAAAAATAAATAAATTATATAATTTTTATGTTTATCCTATCTTTTTATTAATTTCAGCATCAAGGAAAAGCAGAACAAAAATGGTATCAAAAGTATGGGAAAATATTCGGGTAAGACAGTTATCTCAATTTCAAACGCTTTCTTTCACATATTTTTTACTATAAAGTTTTGTTTATTTTTCTTTTCTTATTTCTTAATATTTGTTCACCCATTTAAAGAGGTTCAATGGGTTGATTAAGTATATGACAATATATAAAATCATATAAAAGTGTTGAAAGTAAAATGCTAAGTTAACTTTTTAAAACTAGCGTTTAATTCTTGAATTGGTATTAGTAGAATGGTAGAACTATATACTGTACCGATAATATTGCAACATATATTATGAGCCGCTCACTTGCCAAATCGATTAACTCCACAAAACAAAAAGTAGAGAAAAATGATAAAATAATATACTTGTTTTTTTTAAATTCCCTTTAAAATATAAATTCAAATAAACATTGTAGACTTTTTAAAATTTCCTTTAAAATATAAATTCAAATAAACATTGTAGAATATATTACTACAAGTGTAGCTTTTATTTCGCGCGGGGGTAATTTCGCTTGCGGATTCTCACAGTCGAGATAAGCTTTGCTTTCCCCAAGATTCTTAGTGCCAGTTCCCAAGATTCATTTCGTGTAAAACAAAATGGACGCTAATTAACGAAAGATTCTCGCTGTTTATCAAATGATGCTATTAGCTTCAGTAAATGAGGAAACTGAAACAAAATCGAGGAAGGGTAAATGTTCGATCGAAAATATTTATAAAAAGTAATACGAACAATGTTTCTATGCAGTTTTGATTAAGGAGATGAGATTTAATGACAGAGAATCCCGCCATCTTGACGGTCAAGGTTGCCAACAATTCAACGTCACAAAATGCATAGATTTCATTGGTGGATGTTATCTTGACGGATTTTAACGTCGCGGAAAAGTTGAATCCACCTAGACACTGAACAGTAGCGGTTTTTACACCGCGGTATGATGGCAAACTGTGCTGTTTTCATCACGCGCGTATTTTCCGCTGGGGTTCCATGCTAGTGGAAAGTCGCAGTAGAATCTCCACATGGTCCGCCTTACTTTTGTATTTAATCATCTTTTATTTTGTTTAATATAATAAATTATTTATTTTTGAAAGGTGTTATTCTAATAATATCCACATATAACAGTAACTGATTAATTTTTTATGACAAAATGAACAGCTTGCCATTATTATCTAATATATATCATTGTACTAAAAATTACTTAACTAAATTCCTTATTGTCGTATCCTAGATGATAAAGCGAAAGATTTTGACTAAAAACAAAAAAAATTGTTCAATAAAAAACTGATTAGCTAAAACTTTCATGTAGGCGGTATCGCACCTTTCCTACACGTATCTCAATTGATCCTACCAATTTAGTGATTTCACAAGATGTAAAAATATAATTCTAACTTTATTATATATTTACATATCATTTATGCATAATACGATACTTATAAACGTTTGAATTGCATTATTGCCATGATTTACATTAGAATATGGAGTTAATCAAATTGGCTTCTGAAATAAATTATTTTTTATTCGATGGCCAAAACATTTTCGTGATTTAATGGTGTTAAGCCTAACTATTAAGGAAATTTATTTTTAATATAAATAGTTAATAGCCAATCGAGTGTTTTGACACTAAAATTTAAAAAAGTTCAAAAAGTTGAGTTAATCGATTTGGCTTGTGAATGACTCATATATCAGAGTTAATCGATTTGGCTTGTGAACGGCTCATATAATGATACTGTATCATTCTGTGGGTCGGAGATATAGGACACTATGTCCATTTGTGGCCAAAATGAGATTATTGACACAATCATATGGGTTTCTCATCCTCTACCCACAGGTATATAACACTATGTTCTACATCAATAATTAGTGGAGTTACGGTGCTTTTAAATAACACCGAGTCCATAAGGGAGAACAGCGTAAAACATCTTCAAACTGCTCTCCTGTAAAATGTAGTAAATGTGACATAGTGTCCTATACTTCTGACCCACAGCATTATACTCTACATCATACTATGGCTAAGAGAGAATTTAAAATCAACATAAGTTGTTATAAACATATATAGTTTTATTCAGAATTCAGCAATATATTCGCTGTAATTTTCATACCATATTAATAACAGTTAATATACAGTATGAAAATTACAGCGATTTATATAGCAGGACAATTAATAATAATATTTATATTCGGGTTATCAAAACATACTACCATGCCCCTTGATAAACAATTGAATTTAGTTAATAAATTGCGATTTTTTTCAAAATATTTAAAAAATTCAAAAATTTTCAAATGCAGTATACAGTTCAAAACTATCCCCACGTTATTATTAGATTATAGATAATATGCAAATATTCCGTTACGAAATTAGAACTGGTGCGATAATAAAAAAATTTTATATTAGGCCCTATATTATTTTTCTAAATAATTTAAAATTATTTAATTTAATAATAAATATAAATTTATTTAAAAATTTAATAAAATTTTTAAAAATTTTATTATTTTATATTTAAAATATTTTATATATTTTAAATAAGAAAATTGAATAAGTGAAATTTTTGGTCTAAAATTATTTATAACTAGTTAGAATATGTGACACTTTCCTGTTATTGTTTAATCGCAATTAAATTTTATTGTATTGTCTATGGATTATATTATTTTTCTTAAATCAGCTCAAAAATACATAATGCCTGAATTCTTCCTGCAGTAAGTCATATAGCGTAATTCAAAAGGTTGGGAAAAATTTGAGGAGCATGTAGAGGAGGCAATTGTAAGCAAAAGTTCTTAGGGTCATTTTTTGATTTGAGTTTTGATAAAAAGATATAACACTTGAAAGTTTTGTGACGTATCTGACGTGATGTGGTGCGAAGCATCTGACGTGGTAGGAGGCATGCCGGGGATTTTTCAGAGAATGCTTCAGAATTTCGTTCGACGATGCTATGATTGCATTGAATGTGGTGATCGGCAATTCGAACAACTCTTGTAAAATTATACGTAGGCGCTGTACTATTGTATCCGTGCTGATATAATCTTTGCATAATAAATGCTGCCAGCCAAGAGTATTTCATCGATCTGTTATGAGATTCTCAGTAAGTAAAACCGTCTAAAAACGGTTGCGGTTTGGCTTATTTTCGGCATTTTACACACGTTTCAATACCTATAGAAAATGACGTCGCAAAACTTTCAGGTGCTATATCTTTTTAATGAAGCCCCAAATCAAAAAATGATCTGAATTTGCCTAGAATTGCCTTCTCTACATGCTATTTCAATTTTTCTTCAACCTTCTGAATCACCCTGTAGAGTACATTATTCATATGATTTAATGACTAATACCATCGAACAATAAAGTTGATTTTATTATAAATTATAATTAGTTCTGATTAAATGACACCAAATTTAAAACTTCATACAATACAAAACCTAACGGATTTATCTGATAAAGATTTGCTTAACGATTCTCAATCTCTACACTGATGTTCAAAGAAAATAACACTCAGTCGGCTGGATGGCTGCGTGGTAAAGCTGTGGCTTATCACTTTGGAGGATTCGGGTCAAATCCGGGTCTCACACCTAGTTTTTCAGGAGGGGTCCGGGCCAGCCCGTTGAACCCCATCCTTCAACCATCCGGTTGACCCCGTTATGGGTGTTGGCCAGCCTGTGATGGGTTCTATAAGTGTCCGCCGCCAGATAAAGTATCCTCGTGAGATATGGCGGCTTAACATAACTAACCTAACATCACTTGGCAATTTCATATTTGCGAATTATTTGTTTTGATGGTATGTAATTATTAATGATTGGCATTAGAACCAAAAATATAAATAAAAGATATTTATTAGTAGCTAAAGCAAAACTATCAATAAATATTTTTTAGTTTTGTCGCCATTCTGACTCAACAAATAATGACAGCAACTATTGCAGAGAGTGCTAATATAGTTAAAAGTAACTGCTTATACAATATTATATTATCATATAAGTGTGCTAATTTTACCTGATGCAATCTGTGAGAAATATTGTCATATACTTAGATTATTTAGAAGATACAAAGAGTGATGTATTTTTATTGAATATTAGTTTAAGCGAACAGAAAACAGACACAACAATTTTATATATATATTATATTATAGATGAATGCTAAATATATGGATTTCATTATTTTTTAAAATTCTTTTATAATAATTATTACTGCATTAACAATGTAAATTCTTTAGTATATATGAAGGACGGAATCCGGTACTCATGGTAACAGATCCAGAACTATTGAAAAATATTCTGATCAAAGATTTTCATATATTTTCTGATCTGCGAGTAAGTAAAGCTATTCAAATACTGCAATTTTATTAATTTCGTTCATCATATAAGTAATGTCTATCTCATTCAGTTAATTAATTAAAAACTTTTAATTCAGGGTTTTCGTTTTGGAGATCCTATCGTAGACAGAATGCTTTTCGTTACAGAAGGAGAAAAATGGAAAGATTTAAGAACTATCATGACTCCGACTTTCACTTCAGGAAAAATGAGATTGGTAGAAATTCATATCTTGTCTTTTTAATACTTTGAATATTTATAAAAAACATGAATTAAAATGTATCACTATTAAATATATATATATAATTTGTTTTCAGATGTCCACGTTTGTTAACGAATGTGCAGAAACGCTTACAGATAATTTACTCGAAGCTGCTGATGATAAAAATGAAATTGATCTAACTAAGTATAAGAAACTAATTTTTAATTTTAATGAACAATAATATTTTAATAATTTGAAATATTTAAGAATTAAAATTTTATATTTGTAATAGTGTTGCTAGCTCAAACCAAATAGATCCAAAAAGTTCGAATCTTCCCACAAATAAATGGATGATAGAAGTTCAAACTTTTTTTTAATAAGCAGGAACTTTGATATTCTGAACTTCCTTTTAAATTTGTCCCTTAAGTTACTTTTTAAATTGGTAAACATTATTTATTGAGCAACAGAAAATTATTCCAGGAAATAAACGTCGAAAAGGGGATTAGGAAAGTTTTACTATTTATTTTTTTTATAAAATTAAGTACTGTAGTTATTATAATTTTAACACAGACAAGGGACTACCAGATCTGTAGCAAAATCCATGACTTCTGGATATCAAATCAGTTTTCCAGTATTTGCAATTAAGTTTCTATAGAAACAGGAGAAAGAAAATAGTCCGAGAAAGATTCTAATTAAAATACAGTCGAATGTCCTTCTTTATCAATTGTTGATAAGTGAAGACTAATCAATTTGCGATCTTTGCAACCTAAAGAAAAGGAGAAATAAAACAGTCCCAGAAAGATTCTAATTAAAATACAGTTGAATGTCCTTCTTTATCAATTGTTGATAAGTGAAGACTAATCAATTTGCGATCTTTGCAATTGTGAAGTTACTTTGAATACATTACACTTTAGTAGAGTACCCTCCCTTATTTTACTACATAATTGCTAAGTTCAGCAGACTCAACGGTTCTAAGTGAACAGATGAGTTGTAGCGGTAGCGGTTGGTGTATCTGCTGAACGGCAAGTAGTAATAGGGGATGCGATTCCTGAAAGAAAATAAAGCCCATTATAAACATTACTAAATACGTATACTTTATATATTATCATTTGTTCCTTTGGATTAATAACATCCATGGGCGCAGCCATTCTGAAATAACTCAACATGTTGGATAGTAGCGTAAATGAAATCCGCTACCAAACGTAAACGTGACGTTTGGTAGCGGATTTATTTACGTCATTCACTCGTCATTACGTCATTCACTCAACAAATTCGATAGCAGCGCTACCTTGAAGACGTGTTCAGTAGAAAATCTTCTAACTGTTTTGCAACAGTTGACTCTGCTGATCGTAGCCAATGTTTACGGCTTTTTAATCGTTCTGTTTTTAAAATTTTATACATATTACAAACTCTGCTTCGCTACGAATGATTTTTTTCATATTCTGCAAAATAAATAGTATAAATAAAATATATGGATATCAAAAAATATAAACAATAACGAAAACAGAATTATTTTTTAATTGTTTATGGATCACGGAATTCTTTTTTATTTTATTTTTGCTATTTTTACGCCGCATTCCAATCAATGAGATTGCTAAGGATCGGGTCAGTTCCATGCATGGGATGAACCCATATCTGTGGAGAGAGCTGGACAATGAAGCTATGCTAAACTGGGATCGCCGAACCCAGTCCGGAACCCCGAAAATGTTTTCTGTGAGATGCAGGACCGCAACACGAACTCGAGTCCTGCGTGGCACTCTAATGTGTTACCACACAATCATCCGACCGCCTCAGGGAACCATTTGTAAAACAGTGTGCTGCATTTGTATCTGAAATATTTAAATAATAATATTTACATTAATTAAATATTTTGTGCATAGAATGGACATTCTGGTCTCATATATTAAGACACATGGCCTATGTTTTGAGCAGTGCACAAAGAGTAGCCATGCAGAAATTGGTCCAAATCGACCAAGGACTGATCGAGAACATACATATAAACACACCCATTCGATTGAAATCATTGATGAGGTCAGATTATCTCAAATTTAGTAACTTTCTTGAGGGTCTCAAGTTAGTCCCTAGCAGCATGCAAAATTTCAAGTTCTTAGCATGTCTGGAAGTGCCAAAACAATTCATGTGGATGTTTAAATATATATTACACACACTTTCCCGTTTGAAATATAGATTTAAGTAAAATTTAGAACATGTATATAAGATGCCTTTCTATTGGTTTGTCTTTAAAATATTATTTATTTAAAGACCAATCAATAGAAAGGCATCTTTTTCCTATGTTTTTCATTACCAAATACTTCTATTCATTGTTATGTATTATATTTTATGCATGCTATTTTAGATGATCACGCTAAGGAAAAGTTTCCTATTCATTCATTTTAAGATTATATAATCTTGTTATTAAAAATGGCGTAAAGTATCCGAAAAATTCATTATTTACCATTTGTTTATAATATTATACATACCAATTATTACAATTATAGATATTTTGGAACCTACACAATGGACGTTATTGCTAGATGTTCTTTTGGCGTTAAACTTGATTCAAATAAAGATCCAAATAATCCTTTCGTAGTGGAAGTTAGAAGGGCTATTCCTGAAAATAATTGGAGATTTTATTTTGCTGGTACGTATGTAAAATTGATGATTGTTTTTCAAATATACATTATTAATTATATCTATAATACATTGGCAAAATATTTTAATAACTTGTTTTTATGTTTTTTAGTGATGTTTCCTGATATTGCAAAACTCATTCGTTTTCAACTTTTCTATCCTAAAACATCTTTATTTTTCAAAAACTTTACAATCCAGATAATCAACGATAGAAAAAATATGAATGAAGTAAATTATTTTAATCAATCATTTATGATAATTTTTCGTATAATTTTTTATTGTTTAATTTCTTATATATAGTGACAGTCTCGGTTTACGAATTCCGGGTTTCTTTAACTATGAATTACCGAAAAAATAGAAAATCTAAAAATTCATTGGAATAAATAAATTCTCAACAGTCATAAAAAAGGCGTTAAAACCCACATAGATATACAATACGGTACAATTGATTTTGTAACAGAAATGTTTCGAAATCGGAAAATTCAAAATGGCGGCCGAGAAACATAAATCTTCGTGTTTTATCGACATATTATGTAAATAATATGTCAGTTCATCTACATTAAAGTTCATCGACTTATCTGCATATAATGATGAAGAATAAAAATTCTTTAATATTATTGTGACATAAATAATTTCATTATTATTATAATTAGCCTGATTTTAAAGGCCATATTTTCATTTATAAATAAATCATTGTTTAATCATATATCCTCCTTAATTTTATTGATCTATACTGAATTTTATGTAGTCAGATTTATTACTGAGAAAGGAATTTCTGATTTAAACATTATGTCTATGGGATATTGATTCTTGATTTGCGAGTACTTATTTAACCAGCTCGCTCCAAGAACCGAGTTAGTTCATAAAAGTGGGAATTATCTATGTGTATGTATATATATATATATTGCAACTTATAAAATTACATTTTGTTCTCTGTGTTTATATTTTTACACACTATTCTGGCTTTTCTTAGCTATCAGTTGCATTAAAATATAAAAATGGATAGCAAATTAGTTCTTCTAACAAAAGTTTAAAATTTTCTTCGAAAATTAATCTATTGAAATTCTTTCCATATCTGAATGTTTTCTAAATTTTACACAAAAGTGTTTTTTGAAATATTAAAAAACTTATACAATATTTTTCTCTCTTAACTGAAACACAGCTAATAAACAAATTTCTTTTATCAATATATGATCTTTTATTAAAAACTTTATAAGTAACATAGCAAGCATTTAGATAACTTAATCTCTGCTATCTATCAATATTAACATTGTAATATGGAGAAAATTTGCTAACATCTGAATGTAAACAATCAGGAAAATTAGGAAAAATCATGTAACTCTTCAAATATGAAAAACAGAGAATAGAAAATTATTATTTTTTCCCAATTTGATTAATCAATGAATATCAAAAATTCTTAAACAACTATTTGAATATGTACCCGAAAATTTGGTGATAAATATAGAAATTCTTCTAAATATGTCGTTCCGTTTTTTAATTTTTCATATTCGTTAAATAATCAAATTAATTTAAAAATGAGTGTTTATCCAGCATAATTTCAAATTTTAAAGGCTTGCAATTTACTTCCTTGTATACAATAATTCATTAAATAATCAAATTAATTTAAAAATGAATGTTTATCCAGCATAATTTCAAATTTTAAAGGCTTGCAATTTACTTCCTTGTATACAATAAACTGATATATGGATAATTTTTCTTGCAGCGAAGTGAAAAGCAATTTTAATTAAATAACAAATCAACTAATATTTTATAGAATGATCAATAGCAATTTTTGCCCTATAATACGAGTATGTTATGTTGATAATAACGAAAACTGTATGAACTACCGAGATACAAGCGATATTTATGTTGTTACGATCACCTTACATATAATACATAATTCTGTTTTTCTTAGAAATTTTATCTATAGTAATTTATTGGAATCAATTATATACTTCATTTATTTAATTATTTACTGCTGTCCGTAATTTGCATCGACAATATTCAGAACACTAATTTAAATGATAATTTACATGAACAATATTCAGAGTTTTTTTAATTTTTCCTACATTAGCAAATTTCAATCATTGCAATTGATAGAGAAGAAGATTATAAGCCTATAAAAATCTTTTCTTTCAACATTAGATTAATTTGTTGCCATTTTTTCTAAGAGAAATGCTTTCTTCGATGCCTCAAAGTATCGATTGCATTTCAGTTTAATCAAGAACAGAATTATAAAATATCTTTAGAATTATATTATAAATCGTCAATTTTTCAAATCCATGTGACAATTTACTAGATAGTTCAGTTATTGCATTAAAGCATTCCATTTAATTTTAATATAAAATTTAATTCATGATATTCTACCTCATTAGGATCAGAAACCAAAAGATTTTCTTCAATTATTGTTGGACGCAGAGAACGAAGATCAGAACAATAAACACAACAAAAAGAGTGAGTTATATAAATTTTATAAAAGCTATACATTTATATATCGCAACTGTAACGATTTAAATTTTATTTTTATTTCATAGAACTGGATCTAGATGATGTTGTGGCTCAATGTGTAATGTTCTTTATTGTTGGGTATCTCACCACAGCAGCAACGTTATCATTCGTAGCTCATCAGCTGGCAGTAAGACCAGAAATACAAGAGAAACTCATTAAAGAAATTGATGACACATTAAAAGATAAAGTGAGTAAGCAAATGCATACATATCTTATTATTTAAAATCTTTAAACTCTTGCTATTCATAGCATAAATTGTATTTCAGAAAGAAATAGATTACGATACAGTCGGTGGAATGAAATATTTAGATGCTATTATACAAGAAATTCTTCGATATTATACACCCATTCCGAGGTATCTTCACAAAAAATAGATATGGTATATATATAAATATATATTTATAATTCAAAAAATTATGTAAATAGATTAGAACGTCGTTGCATGCAAGATTATAAACTAGGAGATACAGGAATTATCATTCCAAAATTTACATTGGTCGGTATTCCTGTTTACGCTCTCAATCACGATCCCCAATACTTCATTGAACCAGACAGATTCGATCCTGAAAGGCAAGTTATATTCAAAACCATACTATAACTGTTTTCTGAAAAGAAATTCAACTAATTTCCTTGTTTCCAGATTTATGCCAGAGAAGAAAGATACAATTCTTCCTTTTTCCAATGTTCCATTTGGTGCTGGACCAAGAGTTTGTTTAGGAATGAGATTCGCTATGATGGAAATAAAAATTGGTTTAGTAAGAGCATTAAAAGATATCAAATTTAAACCGGGAGTTAATACCAAGGTGAAGTAATTTTATATTTATTTAAATTTTAAATTTAGAGGCAATTAAATTTAATAAATGTATTGTTTTAGGAAGAACCTGAATTTGTTCCTTACAGAGGTATTCATCGTCCACAAAATGTATTTCTCAAACTTGAACGTAGAAAAAATCAATTATAAAATGGCAATAATTCATTATTCTGCATGATATAATTCAATGTAATGAATAATACATTTAATATAAATAGTAATAAATTATAATTAAACTTTATCTTATATTTGATCATAACAAAATTGAGTTTGATATATTTTTGTTTGAGGTGTTTTTTCTAGAATATTATTTTACTTGACTATCCAGTCTTTGAAAAAATAGAGGCCCTTTAAAAATGTGAACTGAAGCGGCCGGTTCACTCTCTTCATGATAAATAAGGCTCTCATTAAAATATATATAAATATATACCGTATTACTTCGAATTTAAGCCGCACTTTTTATTCAGATTTTTAAGACGTAAAATCTTGGTGCGGCTTAAATTCAAAGCGAATATTTTAACATCTTATTTCTCCCGATCTTCCACTTCCAAACAATTCGGTTTTTGCCTTACGCTCTACGCATGAGCATAGTATTACGACTGTTGATAACAGTTTATTCGGTTGTCCTCCGTTCGTAGTTTTCTGGTTTAATCCAGTTGCGGTTTGATAATAGCTGTGTAGAATCATGTCATATCTGGCCAAATTTTAATTATAAGAAAAATCACGCGAATTATTATAATGCTGTTTATAACCGCCGATAGAAACAAATAACCACTTTTTTATTATTTTAAACAAAAAACTGCACCAATGAAAATTTTCCTAAGGGTGTTATAATTCGACTACAAAAGAAAGCATGGATGACAATAGAATTGATGATAAGTTGATTAGAACATGTTTGGGAGAAGAGATCAAACATGTTCTAATCAATCTCAATAAATTAGGTAGCTTATTACGTATATTAATACCTATTTAAGTAAATAAAAATGTTACTTATTTTTCAATATCCATTGTAAAATTTTTTTTTTTCCAATTTTTCAATTTTAAAATCCTATTGCGGCTTAAATTCGAAGTAATACGTATTATCAATATATTCAGAGTGTTTTCTAGCACTCGTACCACTCTTTTTTCTCGGAAACGCGATGAGATAGGAAGTAGGGGGAAAAATTTCGATTATCAAAATATATCTGAAGAATCGAATGAGCATGATAAAAGTTTTGTGGGCCCATCGGAAGTAGGAGTACAAGGTGTCAAGTATGAAATCTTCAATGGAAACCAATGCCGATTTTGGCATAATTGGATAGAACTGTGAAACAACAACTTTTGTTTTGAAAGTTTTTTTAATTTCACTTACGGATTCTGAGATATCACAAAGAAAAGATGCCGCCGCATGTACAGCCGATTGGGCTATTCAAGCAACAATAAAAGGAATAATCTGACAGAGGGCATCTGTATACATACATGACACTCATAAAGAGCTGAAACAAGTCCAGAAACCCTTGTTCTTGAGTATGTGCTCATAAAGGGCTGAAACAAATCCAGAAACCCTTGTTCTTGAGTATGGCTCATGCTGAACTATGATGGCGGAAGACTTGTCACGCCTGCAGTTCGAGTGTTACTACCGAGTACCAGAATTCACCTTAAATCTGCATAATGCTGCTCTTTGCTACTTCAATAATGTTTGGCAATGTACACAGATGCCCTCTCTCTGATTTTAATTCTTCTTACTGCTTGAATAGCCCAATCGGCGATACATGAGGCGGCATCTTTTTTTTTGTGATATCTCACAATCAGTAAGTGATATTAAAAAACTTTTAAAAACAAAAGTTGTTTGTTTTTCACAGTTCTATCCAATTATGCCAAAAAATATTAAAAAACTTTCAAACAAAAGTTGTTTGTTTTTCACAGTTCTATCCAATTATGCCAAAATCGGCATTGGTTTCCATTGGAGATTTCATAGTTGATCCCTTGTGACTCTCCGATGGGCATTGGTTTCCATTGGAGATTTCATAGTTGACACCTTGTGCTCCTACTTCCGATGGGTCCACAAAATTTTTATCATGCTCATTCGATTCTTCAGATATACTTTGGCAATCAAAACTTTTTCCCCTACTTCCTATCGCATCGCGTTTCCGAGAAAAAGGGTGGTATGAGTGCTAAAAAACACCCTGTATATTGAAAATAATATTTTGACACAGCGAAGAGTTGTAAAATAGCAATTATAAAAAAAGAAGGTTGAGGCGCTTTGCAGTCAATGGCATATCGGCATCCAAAATGCTTATTTTTCACATTGAGAAGTTATTTACTATTATTTTTAGTGACCCATATGAGTAAAGTGTCGCCTGTCTTATTTCCTTAGAACTTCAAGAATCATCCTTCTGTTTTATAGGAAGATGTGCAGAAGCATCATCTTATTTGTACAACAGCCATCGATTTTAATTATATTTATTTATTTTAACGAACTGATGTTTTTTCTTGGCAATGTGTTTTCAGATGTATTTGCAAGATTAAGTCCTGAAGTAGATTCCGAAGTCCAAAATTGGTTAATTTGAAGATTGAAATATAAACTAAAAAAATTTAATAGAAAGGAATAGGAGTCATAAAATTGGCATCAATGTCAACAAAAATGGTGGCAGAAGCTTTAAAAAATTTAAGAAGAAATAATATTTAGGCAGGTAATATTTCTATAAATCAAGGAAATACTGAACTGCATAACGATTGCACTAATTTTTGAATTGTAGTACCATCAGAGAAATGCAAAAATAATTTTAATTTGCTATAAAAAGCATATTCCAATAATGTTGTGGATTACTTTAGTTATATTAAGCCTCCATATCCTCAAGGGATATTCTTTATCTGACGGCAGCCACTTACAGATGCCAGCACCCATGATGGAGTCAACCAGATAGTTGAAGAATCCGGGTTCATTCCCTTTTGAAAAACTGGAGGTGTGGATTCTCCAAGGTGCTTTACCACGCGGCCATCCGGCAGAATAATGCTGTGGAAGTAACTGCTCTCAGCACTCCCATATAATTATCATTTATATTATAGAATTGAGTATAAAATTACAAAAATGTTATAATTACCTAGTTCGGTTATTATATTCTCGAAGACGAGATAATTCTTTAGCTACCTTAAATTTGGTTAATTTTATTGAATTTAATATTAAATCGTCATCATTTATTTCTTCCAACTGTAAATGTACAAAGTTTTCATTATTAAAAACACCTTTAATACTATACTGCAATTAATTAAATTTAAGCTTATTATTAGATAAATACTAGACACATTATGTGGCAGATAGCATATAGCATATAGGAAGTATTTCAATATTAAATAATTTTTAACATGAATAATACTTATTATCAATACTAAATACATCCACCCCCAGATTAATAAGGAAGATCCGTTCCTCACAATACCGTGTAAATCGAAATGATCGTTTTTTGTAAAAAACCATGTAAATCGAAAAAAAAGCAAAATGCACATAATTTATTCTGTTATTTAATTAAATTCGTTTATTAAATAATAGTTAATTTTACTTTACAGCTATATTTACTTATTTAAGTATTATTTACATTAGTATGTATTTTTTTATTATCTTCTTATCCAAATTTCATTTTATGGAAGAAAATACAGTATTTACACTAACCAGCAAATGATAGCTGTTAACATCGCGAAATTTAATATATAATGTATTCATACTTACGTTCTCATAATATTTCTCCATAGCAGTAATGTTATCAACCATTGGATTATGTCCTATTATTGGAACCATGGCTTCTAACTGAAATAAATAATATTAAATATTTTATTTACCGCTAAATTTATTTTCTCTAAGAAACTTGCAATATAATAAAATATATGTATTTAAGTTGTAAAAAATTTAAATATAATAATAAAAAAAAATCTTCAATGTCTGTAATTGTTTTGAATTCTTATACACACTTAAGTGATGTTTATAAGAAACTGAAGTATTTGAATACTGAAATATTTACAGGTATCAAAATATTTTAATGTTTAATTTTATTCTGAAAAATTTTAAATTCATTTATAGAGAAACTGTGACATTATTTCCTGAAATTAATCTACTATCGTTTTTATTATCCTTTCTGTCAAATGTGCTAAACTTGTATGAATGTTTTACTTCTTTTGTTTTTGCTTGTCTACAGGAAAATTCTTTTATGCAATTTACCATAAAATTTTTCTGTATAGAGGCATAATAATGTTCATCACAAACTAAAAATATTTATCATTATCACCTATGAGAATGCTATATCCATTATTTCTCATTACAAGCCAAAATAAGTACATTATATTCATTTTTAAAATAAATGTTGCACAATAAATGATGATATCTAAAACGTATATGTAAATTTATTAAAAAATAGCAAAAGCAACACTCTAATAAATGGGAAAAACTTGTACATTTGTTACTTAATTAAGAAATTGTATTTCAGTAATTTTTCAAACATGTGAAACATTCTCATATTCTATAACATGAAGTTTCCTAAAGAATTAGATGAAATGGGAAAATTTGAAATTTATTTGAGCACTGATAAATTTCATATAGACAAATCTATATTATAAAAAAAATTGATATATGCAATTCTCTTATGGCAAAATTTTTCTCGTTCTTAACTGAATTTATTAATTAAATCTTATCATACACAAATAGGCGACAAAAAAAAATTAGAAAATATGATAATCACAGTATAATATATAGTTTTCGAAAGAAATCTTACTTTCCATATTCGAATTAATCCACATAAAATTAGGTTTTAACATATTTGTCTTGTAATCAGTGGATTACCAAGAACTTACGGGGTCCGTATGCAAGCGAAGTTAATGGGCTCCTCACCCATTTAGAACCCTTTGTTACCTTCGTGTATAAACTGACAACCGGGTAAAAACGAAAAGGAACCAAACTTCATAAATAAAGATAGTATCGATAGATTAATAAATCAGAATATCTGTATCACAATACAGATATTCTGACTTACACAAATAATTGGGACTGATGGATTTTATTAAAATTGGATTTTGCAGAAGTCAGTGATACTTAAGATCAACAAACAATATATCAGATATAAATAAATAAAGCAATATGATCTTTTAAATATTGTAAACCAACATGTTTTGTCTTGTATTTTGCAAATCCAATAAATTTTTAAGTTCTCAAAAATGTGTAAGTTCAGATATACAGAGGTTGAATATAAATAAGTTGGGAATATCTATACTTAATTTTTATAGTAGTATCATTTTATAATTATTTTTACAATAGTTTTTTATTGGAAATACTTTCTATAAATAAATTTCCTGTTTATAGAAAATATTTAGGAAAATTTCTGACTTATGACCACTCTGACTTACAATGGCAGAATTCAGTTTTAACCTCCCTCTTATAAGTCAGAATGATCATAGATCAGAAATGCTCAAAATTTATGATTTGCCCACTATCAATATTTACAGTATTACACTCCATTTTAGTGTAATAAATTTAATGAATTACAAAAATACAATAACCAGATTAAAAAAATGATGCTTTTTTATATCAGACCATTAGTCAGAGTTGTAAATGCTTTGTCATTGCATTAACCAATCACAAAATTTATTGATGACATCATTTTTATAAGTATGAATGGTCATAAATTTAGGACTACTTGTATAGCAATTATATATAAATTGAAATAAATTTCATCTAAGAGTACATCCAAACAAAATTGATAGGAATGATCATTTCTCCTTGGAATGTCTCAGTATTATCATCATTATTTTTTATTTCAATTACAAATTAATATATTTTTATCCATTCTCTCTTTTATGTATATACATACACTGAATAAATAAAAATTAAATCTGTATAAAAATTATCATCAATCAGTAACATCGCAAAAATAAGATACAGGTAGGCCTCGATTAGTGCTAATAATTGGTTCCATGAATTTCTCGCACTATTCAATGTATTAACTCTATGTATAAAATATGGTAATTGGTTCTTGCTTTGTGAGATTCTGGCCATAGCCAACCTCATGATGAATAACCACAATGCTAACTTAACTAACTGTTTAACAAATATTTATTTTCACATTTTACATTGTTGTTCATCATCTAAATTAATAACTTACTAGGAATTGCGTCTCATATCATCATCAAACCAACCACCAAATTGAAACCAAAATAGCGAATCGAAAGCGGAAGTTGAGCGCCGCCTGGCCGCCAATTCTGAGTGGATAGTCCGATTTGCGATTAAGCATTGCAACTTTATTGAATCAGTAAATTAGTTCCAGATAGAACTAATAAGCTAAGTTAATGAACCAATGAGAAATTTTTAACAAGAAAATTCTGTACTATACTGTATGTATATGATAGCAAAGCTAAATAATAGTACAGTAATGTTAAA
>AYEL01016306.1:0-42765 GCA_000484575.1 Olivierus martensii
TATATCATTGCAAGGATATTAAGATATAAAAATAAAGGCAGGAGTACTGCAAAAAAATTTATAAAAAAAATTTTTTTTCTATATCTTATGAAGAAATGTTCTTGCGAATATATATCTATGTTACAAATTGTCCTAATACCAAGTCTAACTAGTGAGTCGCTAACTGATAGGTGGGTCACTGTCAAGATAATGCCAGAACCAAAAATATGTCCCAGTCCGCCCCTGGTCATCATCATATACCACTCCAATAATACTTGCTTCTTATGATTTGATTATTTTTTTGTAAAATACTTAAAAAATGGCATGTCCCTTGCTTTAAAGCTTTAAGTTTAAGGTCTTATTTTAGGGCTTTCAAACTATTGACCTTGACATGTTCATTTGCAGAGACAATTTCTTTTGATTGCAGCAAGGATTTTGTTGAATTCATGCACATAGAGCATTAATGGCCTTTGCTGTTCTTTTTATTCTCAGTCTACTAGATCTTTTTCTGTCATTAACACTGTCTGTTACTTATATCATCATATACCATTCTTCTTTCAATTCCTATGTTTATTAATACAGGTAGGCCTCGATTAGTGCGAATAATGGATTCCACGAATTTCTCGCACTATTCTAATTCGCATTATTCGAAGTATTAACTATATGTAAAATATAGTAATTGGTTCTTGCTTTGTGAGATTCTGGCCATTAGCCAACCTCATGATGAATAACCACAATACTAACTGTTTAAGAAATATTTATTTTCATATTTTACATCGTTGTTCATCATTTAAATTAATAACTTACCAGGAATTGCATCTCATACCATCATCAAACCAACTGCCAAATCAGAACAAAAATAAAAATCAATTTTTATCAATTTTTAATCAATCAAAAATCTTTACCATAACAAAGCTGAATAATAGTAATGTTAAATAGCTAATGGCAAAAAAGCCCATCTTTCTAGTGTTTCATCCCTTCAAAGCCAAGTGACTGTTCTTGGACTGCTCCTTGTCTGGTTTTACTAACCAAAAATTAACATTAATTTGTTAATTAACATTATAAAAGGGGATGTAGATTTGTTAGTAAAACTGGTCTAGGCTTACAACTTGGATTAATCAAATATTTGCTTGCACTAACTGAAAAATGATATCATTTTTATAAGTCGCACTAATCAAATATTGCATTATTTGAACTCGCACTAATCAAGGCCTACCTGTAAATTAAATATTTCACATGGTCTCTTTCATAATAAAGGTAGCTGCAAAATTATATTCTGATAAAATTGTTTTTGCAATATTTTTGTTCTATTGAAAATTCTGGAAAAATTTTTTGTTTACAAGAAGATAACATAGTAAGGAAGGCACATACATATGCAACCTGTATATTTTCCATTCTCATGATATTTAAAGCTATTTGAATTTTGTGCAGGAATTTATGACAACACTAGGTATATAAGAAATAATCCCTAGAAATTTTATGTATAAATTATTTCCCCAGAAATTTTTTCCTATATCTGTCCCTGGTTTATCTCATTTTAATTAAATTTCATAATAGTAATTTTTTAGTTAAACATTGAAATATAAAATAATTGCAATCAATAAATGTATATTTAAGAAATCATAAGCATAATGTTTAAAATTAAATTAGTTTTAAAAATAATTTTTTTAAATAAATAAATGAATTAAAATTGTACGTCTTAGTATTGTAATAGAAGAACTGGAAAAAGAAAAATGCAGTCTGATTTCACAGCACAAGCAGACTGCTATAAAAGAACTACAGAAGATAGATACAATTATTTTCAACACTTGGAATAGTCTTCCGGACTCATATCATGAGTTGAAAAAATTTGCATTTGGTATTCTCAGTATCTTCGGATCTACATACTTATGTGAGCAATGGTTTTCAAATATGAATTTTATTAAATGTAAATTGAGAAGCCAAATTTCTGATGCTAATTTAGAATCGTGCCTTAAATTAAAAATGACTAACTACAAACCTGATGATATACAGAAACTTTCCAGAGAAATGCAACCTCATTACTCACACTGAATAAAATCAAAGAGAGCAATTTTTATGTGATTTTTCTTCGTTTAATAAACATATAATTAATATAATAATATAATATTACTTTAATTTTCCTTATTTGTAATTAAATTAATTAATTAAAATTTTCCTTATTTGTAAAAATATATTTATGGCTCTTGAATAATTTTTAAATTGCTGTAACGGAAAATTTGGCTCTTCTGTCTCAAAAGTTTGCCGACTGCTGATCTAGAATATAAAGGAAATTTCAAAAATAATACAGATAGAATACAGTATTTAGTTTGAATAGCAGGTCATAAGTTGGAAATATCTTATGCATATTAGTTGCTCATTATTATTATTATTATTCATTATATCAAATACAATATCATAGTAAACTTATGAATATAAAATAAAAAAATACTTCTTTTCATGACATTGATATGTTTTTATGTATCGCCATCAAAAATAAACGTTGATACATACACTTTAACAACATGTAACAGGTTTTAATTCTCTATCTCTGAGGTGATACAAGACAACAATTGTCCCGGGAGACTCGGATGATATACGTACCGACTCGGATAGAAGACAAGACGAGAGAGAATGAAAGTGACTGAATGCAATGACGCCAGGACCTGTTCTCCCACAGGGTGCACCCAATCCTCAAGGCACTTAACTGTTGACACACCCTTGCATCATCACTAATTATCCAAATGAATCTAGCCAAACTCCCCTTGGCGGATAAAGTCCATATTAAATTTTCTAAACGATTATTATTTTATTAAATTTAAACTACGGTGCCACCATCTGTTGGATTAATAATTAAATAATTAATTTAGAATTTGGATCTAAGGTGGCGCCATCTAGTGATTAATGATTAAACCATAATTTTTAAATTAATTTTCCCGAAATAAAATTCTATCACCGCACCGGACTCGAACCGGGATCCTTGGGAAGCGCCCCAATGCCTTAACTGATTAGACCACAGTGACCTATGATAGAATTCCATTTCGGGAAGCTTATACATTGATTACTATGGAGACTTACTCAATCGGACATGGCCGAAACCATCTTTTGGTTTCGGCCATGTCCTAAAGTTTGCTTAAGAGTGACCCTTGCATCATCTTTATGACTTCCTATAGCGGCCATCTGGATGCACTTGACTTTATTGGATCACCCGACCCTAAAGGCAATAATACTTTTCTTGTAACTGTTGACACGACCTTAACTTTACTGGACATAACACTTCTCTCCTCTTACAGTGGACAAAAAGTTTTATTATTAATTACAAAGGCTAGTCACCCATGACATACAATGATTTCCTTTAAAACTGACTGACTGACTGACCAATGTTTATCTTAATTGACGTGTTTACAATTTTAATTTCAGAGAACTATTTATCACATAAAAAGAACAATAATTTTTGCATCATATAATTTATACCAACATTATTAGTTATGTATAGTCACTATGGCTAAACCTTTGTCTACTGGTTGTAGAGGGACACCTTCCATAGAGTTCCCTGACTGACTCTTAGATTCATGATTCGCAATACACGATTCAAAATTGTCGCCAAAAAAAGCAAATACATGAGGATGTAAATGATCTTTTAAATGACTGACTTGCAATTGATTGATATGGACTTTTCTAATGATATTACTGGGACTAACTCTTACTAAGTATAAGCATTTGCTTAAGCACTTACAAATTCTACCAGTAACCCAATTTACTGGGCCTTTTTCCTCCCTACGACTGACTAAGACAGGACCATTTATTTTAAATTTTTGTGGAGTGACATTGCTGTTGCCCGATGACAATCTTGAGGCTTTTTTTTTTAAGGTTACACAGTGTAGATTGGGTCAAGTCGATTTCAAACCTGACTTTCTTGCAAATTTTCCCATTGATTACTTTAGATTTTGGGTTTAAAACTGATAGAGGTGAACTAGGGACGAACGTTAACATGACTGACATTGGAGAATATCCTGTCATGGAAGAAGGTGTAGACCAATTATAAGGACATTGTGTTAAAATTTCAGACAATGGTTGTTTCTTTGCTAATAAATCCTTGTTCAACATATGTTTAAATGTTTGGATTGGCTGCTCTGCTAACCTATTAGACTCAAGACTATATGGCAGAGAAAACAGTAATTTAATGCCTTTTGATTTACAATAATTTTGAAATTCCTGATTGAAACGGTGGACCATTATCAGATACAAGACATGACGGAGTTGAAAAACAAGAAAAAACTTCATTTAGTTTAGATAAGACCGATGTTATACGAGTATTTATAGAAGACATTTGAAAACATTCAACTCATTTTGAATATGCATCTGTAATAATAAAAAATGTCTGCCGCTGAAAAAAAAAATCTAAATGGACTCTCTCCCACGGGTGTTTGGGTTTAGGCCATGGGAACCTGACAGATCTATTTCTATGTTTTTGCGTTTTTTGACACACCTCACACAATTGTACAATTCTTTGAATATCGTTATTCATAGTTTTCCACCAGACGTAAGATCTAGTGAATAACTTTGACTTAAGAATTCCGTTATGCCCTTGGTGAATAATGTTTAGTACTTCTGGCTGTAAGGATTCTGGAATGACTATTCTGTCACCATAGAACAGGCAGTTTTTGAAACCGATAGATAATTTCATAACTTATAATAATACTTCAGCTCAGGGGCACTGGGCTTGTACCATCCCAACTTAACCTGATTCATTAATTCTGACAATGACCTATCCCTTATTGTATGCTGTGTGACAGTTCCAGAGAAATTAGTGGTGTTGACAAAAACAGAAAATTACAATTTTGATCCGGTACTTGGGATTTACTAGGGAGACAAGACATGATATCCATTTGTGGAATATTTGCTCCCTTTTTGTACATAATCTTGTAATTGTAAGTGAACAAAAGGACCAACCATCGAATAATTCTAGCAGCTGCCGTTTCTGGAATACTCCTAGATTCTGAAAATAGGGCTGATCATCTGTAAAAATTGTAAATGACCTACCATAAAGATATTTATGGAATTTTGTGACACCAAACATAGCTAAGGCTTCTTTATGCAACTGACTATAGTTTTTTGTGCCTTAGTTAATGATGCCAACTCAAAAGTTATCGGAAGTTGCTGATTTTCTTGCTCTTGTGACAAGACTGCTCCCACACCATACACAGATGTGTCAACTGTTAGGTATAATGGTTTTGATGGGTCAAAAAAAATTAATAAGGATTTTTCAGACAATGCACACTTGCTAGAATGCCAATTCACACTCCACAGACCAGATAAAGTTTTCTCCTTTACGTAGTAATTTATATAAAGGATGTAGCAAATCTGGACCCATTGGAATAAAATTCCTGTAAAAATTTAGCATTGATAGATATGACTTTAACTGCGTAACATTTGATGGTGTTGGACAATTCAATATCTTTTTGATTTTCTCTTTGGATAGTTGTTTACCTTCCCCAGATATCCGAAAACCTAAAAATTCCAAGGATCTGACTTTTTGTCAAATCCTTGGAATTTTTCTAGATAATCTAGATAAGAGTGTCTTTTTTAGACACTCTTATCTAGATTTAGTTTTACATTAAATTTTTCTAGTCTCGCTAAGACATCCATTAATGCTTTCCGACACTCTTGATTGACTCTTCCCCCAATTAAAATATCATCCAAATAGCATGCACAATTTTTAATACACACAAAATATTGTCCATAACTATTTGAAAAATAGCTGGACTGGATGCCAGACCAAAGACAAGATGGTTATATGTATATAAACCATCAATAGTATTTACTGTTAATAACTGCTTACTCTGCTCATCCACTTGTAACTGTAAGTATGAATTTGACAAGTCTAAATGACAAAAAATATTGGACTCCGTAAATTTATTAAAAAATTCATCAATTCACGGCAAAGGATATTGATTAACCATAATTTGGGGGTTTACTGACTTTTTAAGATTGACACACAGGCACAACATCCCATTCTTTTTTGGTACGCAGACCAATAGTGAGGACCACTGACTATATTGAACTTTGGTGATAATGCCTCTTTCTTCTTTGTGATGCAATTCTGACCTTACTTGATCCTGCAAGGAATATGGTACATTATAAGTTCTTTAAAACACTGGCTATGCATCCTCTTTTAACCTGATATTTACCTTGAAATCCCGAATTGGACACTCATTAGCTGACTTTGAAAAGGTATATGGAAATTTATTTGCTAAATCAATCAATAACCTTGCATATATTCATCCCACTTCTTGTCTAATTATAAATATTACAGCACAAATTATAAGTGGAAATGTTCTTTATTATAACTGAAGATCTTTCAGCTTCAGTAAGCCATCATCAGCATAATACATAAACAAATAAAATAAAATATTCGAATGTTATACAAACTCAAAAAACTGAAAAAGAATACATTTAGAATATCGTAATGTTTTTATACTTCCGGTTTAGAATCGGATTTTATTTTATTTATATTTTATTATTTTTATTATTGTTTTTATTATATATTTTATTATTTTGTTGACGTTTTATTCTGTTATCAAAATTATTACATATTTATTTTCTTTGTAATATATTATATACAATGTTACGACTGCAATATTTAATTTTAAATGTATTCATTTTAAAGATATTCTAAATGTATTCTTTTTCAGTTTTTTGAGTTTGTATAACATTCGAATATTTTATTTTATTTGTTTATGTATTATGCTGATGATGGCTTACTGAAGCTAAAAGATCTTCAGTTATAATAAAGAACATTTCCACTTATAATTTGTGCTGTAATATTTATAATCAATCAATAACCTAGACTTTTCTGATGACGACATGACAATATTACATTCACGCTCCTCTGATCCTAAAGGCTGACAGGATTCCCCAATCTACTAAAAAGGATTCTTAATTGGGCTTTATAATATTTAACCAGTGTCTTCCCAGTAAAGTGGAGCAAGATAAATGTTTAACCACAATCAGAGGCAAACTAAACTGAACATTATTAACTTTTACCACTGCTTGAAAAAGTCCACAAACTTGTAAATTCTGACTATTTGCTGCAGCCAATTTTCCAGAAAAGGATAACAATAATATATTCCCAAATAAACTTTTAAATCTATCAAATGACAATAATGTAATTATGCTACCCGTATCTACTAAAAATTTAACCGACTGATCATTAATGCTAATACATACATTGCATTCTGAGACTTAATATCGCTAAAGGTATTAACATTATGACATTTAACATATACAACAGTTATAGGAAAGTTCTTCCTCCAATAATCTGACTTACATTTACTTATTTCAGCATTCGATGTCTCCTTGAAGTGACAACAATTGCTTGTATGATCAACATTTCTGCAATTATAACAAGTCGAAGCTTTTGCTGGGCACAGTTCTGGTTTGTGTTTGATATTACAAAATCCACACCTTCTGAGTAGTTTTCTCTGTATGAAGGACGGCTTTTTGACAAATTTGATGACACATTTGATTTCTAGCTATGTTGACTAGAACTTCTTGAATGATTATTTGATGATTGTGAGCATTTATGCTTATTTTTGATCAATGCCACTGGACTTGACAATTGATTCGATGACATTTCTGAATGAGAATGCTCGACAGTTTCAAATTCTTGAACAATCTTGACTGTTTGATCCCATGAAAGATCATCGGGTTGTGACAGTAATTTTTGAAGTAGCTGTTAGTTCAAAATTCAGGAAATCAGACAATCTCGTAATGCTTGATGCAAAAATTCCCCAAAACATCCGAAGACAGCCTTCTTAACACAGAAATGTATTATGTTAAGCTTTCATTTTCTGATTATTGTCGTGAATAAAACTTTTCTCTCTCAGTGATCAAACAGTTTTTGGGAGAAAAAAAATTTTTTTAATTTTCTTTGCAGATTTCAAACGACACCTCAGAGATTAATTTTGGAAAAAGGAGTCTTTCAAAACTTTGTAAATTTCCCCTGGTAAAACGACACATAAGAGATTGACTTGTTGACTCTGATCAATATTTGCAAAAGAAAAGTACATTTTCAATCTGTCCATATAAGATATAATATCTTCACAATAAATATTAAATAAATATTAGATATTGTGGGTTCATAGAGGCTGGGAAAATGTTTCACCAGAAACAATAAAAAAATGTTTTCAACATGCTGTACTTATGATGTGTTTTGATGATGAAAAAATGAGGGGCATAAAGAAGACAATTTGGATGATGAGATAAATTATCTTCCTGAGGAATACTGGAGTCAAATCCCTGATATCCATGATGTTATATGTGATAACATTCTAGAAGTTCATGATAATGAAGCTAATGATGTTAATAATGTCCTTGATAAGATAATTACCTCAAGTAAAATTGATTATGAAGACAAATCTTCAGAAGAAGAAATAGAGACATTTGTCTGTGAGGAACCACCTACCCATCAAAGCAATACATTGTATATAAGAATTAAAGCATTATGATTTTGTTAATAAGTTACCAGAACTTCTTCAAACTTTATTTAGTATATGACATAAAATTGAAAGGGAGTGGACAAATTCCAAGATGAAATCAGTGAGACAATGTATTAAGACTGACATTTTAAACAAAAATAAACAATACCATATATGATTGTTTATTAGAAGTGAAATCAAAATATCCTTTGTTCAAGTCTATACTAAGTAGTGATTCTTTGAAAATATTGTCTAAAGCAGGGGTGGCAAACTTGTTTGTCATTAAGATCGACTTTATATGTTAAAAATGAGTTCACGATCTATCTTCGAAATTCTTTGTTTGATGATGAGAGTAGAGATAGGAGCCCAAAACCACATATCCTAAAAAACGATATTAGCCCAAAACGAGATATCTGGCACTTTCCTTTTACTTTACTCATAAATCTAAACACAACATTTCATTTCAATTCTCACAACTCTCAATTCATAGGCGCCATGTTAGCATTGTCAGCGAATTTAGAATTTTGTCTAAATGTTCTGCCACTACTGGCGATTCTGTTTTGGGCCATACTCAGCAATAAAGCGAAATTTTGGCTTTTAGTTGTCTAGAGAAGTCACTATGCAGTAAGAGAGTCGTCTGATAACTTACGAAGATTGACTACAAATTGTCCTGCGATCGACCTGTTGGCCACCCCTGGTCTAAAGCATTACACCAAATATTGTAATTAGTTTTATCTAACAGTTTATATATTCATTTATTATATGTGCTTTAATTGAAATTAATTTTTTATGTATGCTATAATTTATCACTTTGTAATATGAAACAAAAATATATAATTATTTATTGGCTAATTAAGTATAAGCAGTAATACAATACTTTTAATTTACACAGATAAATTATATTTTTCTTGTACAATATTACATTATTATACACTATTAATGATCACTGAATTAAATAAATATAGACTGCTACTTATTTATAAATGTATACCGTAATGCATAGACTGCAAGATTTATATTATTACTATTTTATAACGAATATGATAATTTAATTAACAAATGTTGAATTAATGTGTAAAATTTTGAATTTCAAATTTAAAGAATAATGTAATAACAATTTTCCATTAAATTTATATATTTGATCCTATAGTTTTTAGTGCTAAGGATGGTTTTGTACTGAATTCTTCACTAAATAAATAATATTATGTATAATTACTGTTGAATTGTGCCCGAGTTTAAATACTAATAGAAGTATTCTTTCCATGACAAAATTAAAAAAACTAACATTTTCTTGTTAAGTTCATCAAAGAAAGTCTTTTTCTTTCAGTACTGCAATTTTTCTCCCATGCTTTTATAATAGCAGCATTATTTCTGCAGAAGCTTGAGATAGTTGATTTTGAAATACTAAAATCTTTTGTTAGTTTCCTGAAACTTTATTGCTGAAACAATCTAGAACTTTTCATATCTAATATCAGGTAACTAATTACACTTTCCCATTATAAAAGTTAGCCTTCTGAAAAGCACAATGCCACATTAAATCCCAATACATTAATAAAATTACTGAAATATACTTTTTATTTATACAAACTGCTTTTCCTCATGAGTATTAGTATGGGAAAAACATTTTATCCTTCTTGCTAAATAGTCAAAATGTTATTTTCTCATAAAATATTTCACAAAACAATTACCGTAGATATATAATGGATTAATATTCTTCTCAGAAAAACTAAAGAGGATTGTAGATATATAAAAGCATAGAATTTTAATCAGTTCCAAAAAAACATGTCCAACATAAAGGGTGTCCAACTTGAGAAGTTTTATTGTATATTTAATATTTTTAATTATTTGTATATTTAAAGTAGGTAATATCTATGAGACAGGACCTAAGTATTAATGCCATTCAAATATAACCTAAATAACATTTAGTCTTTTTGTTATTAATCTTCATTTGACTATTATGTATATATCAACTTACAATTTATAGGTTTCTTTCCTTTTTGTAAATTTTCATATTCTTATATTTGAGTCTTCTTTCTGGTGTGCTTGAATTTCTTGTAACATGGCTTCTTGCCATTTTTCTCAATCATCTGGTTCCAATATTTCTTTACAACTAATAGGAAGATCTTCATATTCAGCATTTGTTGCAATAATATGATCATCTACTCCAAACAGGTGGTTTTTCTTTCCTTCTTTTTTTTTCTTCCTCTTGTTCATTATTTCTTCCTTTTTTTACTAGCTCTTCATTTTCCTGTACTTCTTCTGATTTGTCATTAATTATTTCTCCACTTTTAGGATCTTGGTCTATTTCAATTAATGACATCTTAAAATCCTCATCTGGACTATTGTTTCCTTCATCAATAATAATTTTCTCTCCATTCTATAACCAATAACCATAGATACATAACATATTAGTTAACATTTTATTGCCTTTTCATCTATCATTTTCCTTTTTCTTACTTTCTGGAACATGTTGATAAGCTGTACATCCTTAATTTTCTTAAAATTAGTCTTTACCCTAAAACCATAAATATGTTGATATCTGTTTATCATTTATAGGCAATCTATTTAAAAACATAAGCTAAAGCCTAAATGGTCTTCATCCATAATCTTTATCTTACTACTTTATTATTATAGTATGACTATAATAATAAAATAAATAAAATAAAATGCTCATTGATAGCAGTCTACTATAAAATAGACTGCTATCAATGAGCATGCAACATATCATCTCAACTAACTTACAGTTCAACCTTTCTGCATCACCATTGTTCTAAGAATTATAAGGAACAGTGTCTTCTCTTCTATCTTCATGTGTTTTTCATTAAATTTTTTATTAACAAATTTCATTCCATTGTCACATCTTAATCTATTTATTCTCTTCTGAAAATGTGTCTCAGCTGCAATCACATAGCCTTTGAAACAAGTAAAACTTTAATTTTTGTATTTAAGTCCATATACCATTACAAAATGTGTATAGACATCTGAAAAAGTTACAAAATAGCTGATTCTTTCTTTTAATAGTAGATTAACAGGTCCACACACATCACTGTGGATGGGTTCTAATGGTCTTGTGATGAAGTGGCTGAAGCACCCAAATCTGGATTACCCATTTGTGAAGATCCTGGTTATGAGAAGAGTGTATAATAAATTTTTTTGGTTTAAGTTATAACTAAAAGAAAAGAAAAGAAAAAGAAATGGATACCTGTGAAGTGGGAGGTGGGTGAGTCAACGTAATCTCGTCTACCATACATTTGGCTGATGCTGAAAGAAGGATGTGATGTTTTTTTGTTCTTGTTCAAGAATGGAACTAATACTGTGTTATTATTATTACTTGAAAAGGTGAAAGAACTTACACATTATAATTTTTGTAAAATGAACTTTATTTAACCATCTCTACTGGTTTATGGTAATCAGGTTGTGTTTAAGAAGACTACCAGTGGATGGCATCATAGTCTCATCCCATTTCGTCATGCTCTCCTCAGCTCTGTCCTGTTGTGTTCGTCCAGTGGATTGTTATTGTGATAATTGTGTGTTTTATGTGCCGGCAGTTGCTGCTTCTGTTTTTGTGCACCGGCTGCATGGACTTTGTTGCTTTTGACAGTACTTCTGAGTTGAGAAATTGTATTTTCCAGAGACTTAGTCAAGAAAGTTTTGTGGTGATGAGACACTGTTTGAGTATTAATTATTTAGCAATTGCTGTAAGTTTTTATTTAAGTTTCTTAATAAAATTTAACTTGGTGAATTTAACATGGTGCGATGGTTTAATGCCATTGAGTCAGTTTTGCATTGGTTAGACAAGAACGAAATTAACATTTACATTAAGATTAGTATGGCAAAGAAAGCCAGAGCAGAAGGGGCGCGGAGTCGGACTCTAAGCAAAGGTTCGGGTGTATACCTGACCTTTGTAAATTGATTTGATGTTTGACCTGGAAACCAGCAATGACAGTGGTCAAATTGCCTAGCTTTTAGATAAGTGCCCAAATCATCCATAGTGATACAGTTCCATAGTTCACAAAAAACATCATAAATACTACTAATAATACAAACAATAATGTTGAAAATATAATGACAACAGTTTGATGAAAGTACAATAATGGTTGAGTACTGGATAGAGGACAGAATTCCAATGAATGCTGGTGATGATGGTGAATTATGCCTAAACTAATGATCAGATAGCTTATATTTAAGTACCGTAATTCAGTTTCAAGAACAATCTAGGATTACAGATGATTTACATAATGTCTTACAGAAAAAATATGAATTTACATAGTAACATGTTCAAAAACAGTTAACTGGTGAAAAACTTAATTTGTTTTCCATTTCGGAAAATTTAAAATTGTTTTCTGAAATGGAAAACAATGCTAAATTTTTTAAAAACTCTGCATTCTAAAAGAATATATATTATAATGTTCTAAAGCAGTCGTTAAAAAAAAATGTGTGTAAAGATTACTGATGAGGGTCTCAAAGTAAGATCGAAAACGTTTTAAAAATAAAAAATAGTTCCTATTAAAGTGCTGTAAGTCTAGTAAAATCTGGAGTTACTTTCCAATACCAATTAAAAACAAATTTTCTTTAATCCCACCAAAAAAACTTAATTTTTATTAAGAATATTAATAACACAAAACATAAAGAAAAATATATACATGACCCCCAAAAAAATAATATATGTAATAAAACAAAAAAAAGTAAGTATATAGCATATGTAACATTTATTTAATAATTATATCTTTTTTAATCTATTTAGTTAAAAGTGAGAATGTTTTTCTTTTTAACAATATCAACTTCACTTGATGAGCATTTTTTTCTGCATTTAAAGTTTGTGTATCTTTGCTCACTTTACAAAATCTGTAATCTAACCCACTACAAAACAATCATTCTTTAACACATACCTATTGATCACATACTCCAAAAAATTTATGAATAAAAGTTTGTTTTTCCCTTTCACATTCCTCTATTGAAGAATAAAAGTTAATTTTTATAAAGTTGGTTGGTTAGATAGGTTAAGCCACCATATTGTATCTGGCGGCGGCCACTTGTAGAGCCCATCACAGGCTGGCCAACACCCATGATAGAGTCAACTGAATTGTTGAAGGATGGGGTTCAACAGGCCAGATCTGGGCCCAGACCCCTCCTGAAAATCTGGAGATGTGGGACCCAGATTTGAACCCAGATCCTCCAGGGTGGTAAGCCAAAGCTTTACCATGCGGCTATCTGGCCAACAATTTTTATCCAAGAACCGAACGTTTGGAATACAAAATACTCAATAGTTGACAATTAATTCAATTTCAATTCAAATTCGAAAATACACTGCATATTGTCCCTCTCACTGACAAACTAGCGTAATTGCATTTATGATTAATTTTAGCAAAATATTTCCCAATGATTGAATTTTGTGTATGTATTGTGTGTACATAGTGTGAATTTACAAAAATTAATGAAAATGTTTTATGTTTTAGAAGAATAAATGTAATTTTTCTAAATGTATTAAGTAAATACCATGTTGTAAGAAACCGTGTTATACGAGGGTTATTTGTACTTATTATTACAGAAATAATACCAATGATATCTGAATTCTGGAGAAGTCAATATATGCAATTTTAACAAAACCAACACAACATACATCATAAAACCACAAACTGTACACACTTCGTCACTTGATCAACTCACGATAAGCTCTGAATCGTTCTGTACTTCTTGAAATGTAAACACTTACTTAAATGTTATTTTTCTGTTATCATTTTGTCTGCAGTCTACAGACTTATTGTGTACCGATTATTTTGTACAATAAATTCTTTGAACCTATATATTTTTATTACCATTGATTATACTGTTTATTACATTGTTGCATGAATCTTTGCCCTCAGGCTGAAGGTGCCAGGTAGCCGCCATCAGTCCGCTCACCCTTCAAATTATGTGTAAAAAATAATTGTGTCTTACTACACTTATAATAATAACAATAAAACACAAACTGCATCAGCACCCTGAGTGGCCGCTCCGCTCGATCATATCCCCTGGCCCTGCTCTTATTTTTCAATCCTTCCTTTCAATGTGGCATTTGACACATTTTTCCTTTAATGAATATTTCATATTTGGAGTCTGGCTCTTTTAAAATCATTAATAAATCTTATTCTTTTCAAAGTTTCCAAAAATCTGAAATTTACGTGTTCCATTTCTCTATGCCAATTCTGAGTTTGCTTGACAAAGTAGATTTCATCATCATTACAGTTAACTAATAATTTAACATGTACTTTAAAAAATGGATCTTCACAAGAACCTTACAAAATCAAATTATTATTTTTCTTGATGAAAAAATATTTTTTTTTAATCCAAAATCACATTCAGTCCAACCACAAATCTCTGAACTGCTAATAAAATACTTTTTAAATCTGGTACAAACAAGACATTTTTATTAATAATTTTGCCTTTTTCAGTAGTTACCTAAACAGTAGCTATTCTTTCATCTGTTACTCACACATTTTTCTTTGCCACTTTAATTTTTTTTTCTTAGATCTTAGCTCAACTGCTTTAGAGAAATAATGAGAATGATTGATCAGATGATTACTCATTCCTAAGTTTACTACAAATGTAATTACTCATTGCAAAGAAAAATTATCTCTACTACTTACAAAAAATGCTATATCTCCATTAAAATCTTGATTAGCAATATTTTCTACAGAATAGTTTGCTTCTTTAGAATATTTCTATTTACACAAATTCACATTTCAGATGACCAAATCTATATTTGTGGTATTGATACTATTTCTTTAGTCTTTTTATCCTTTATAGCTTCTAAACACTTTCACTGATATAAATATTCATCAAAATTCAGTATTAAACAGCAGTAATAGGCAAAAAATATTTTATTCTCAAATATATAATGTAACATTTTTGGTATACATCATCTTCAGTATATTTTCTTCAAACTACAGAACATTTTTCAAATATGCAGATATATATTAGAAATATATTTAAAAATTGGTTATAGATAGAGTGTAGTAGTATTATATAACATTAGAATAGAGCAATAATTAAACTAATGAACTTTATTTATAACCCAATTTTTAAATATATTTTAAATGTATAAAATTTCTTTGTCATTTGCATTTGTATTCTATTAAATGTGCATATCTGAAAAATGTTTTCTAGTTCTAAGAAATATGCTAAAGATGGTGTATACTGAAAACATTACATTATATATTTAAAAATGAAGAGCTTTTTGCTTATTACTGCTATATAATGCTGAATTTTGATGAGTATTGAATCTGACCAAAGTATAAATAGTTTCTTTCAATACAAACATAGTCACATAGTCACTTTTTTATAATATTGATATAATAATAGATTTTGCTTTCATATCTTCTATTTTTCATTTTTCTTTAGCTTTTTCTTCTTTGTTTTGAATTATATCATCATCTTTTGCTGGTACTGACTCTACATCTTTCTGTTCAAAATGACCATTGATCTAAATTTCAAATTGCAGGCAGTCCCCAAGTTACATAGGTGGATCATTCCACAAAACACTTTGTAAGTTAAAACATACTTATGTCGGAGCATATATTATATAGTAGGAGTGGCCAAACTTCATGTCACTACGAGCCACATAGGAGAATCTCAAATACTTGAGAGCTGCATTTTCTTTCTGGATCAATGAGAACAGCATCAGTTTATCAGGTAATCTTAATAATGATTTCAAAAACTGTTTATTTCAGATGCATTTATTTCATATAGATACATACTACTTTTATAATAGATAAAAAAATAATATATTTGTAATTTGTTTTAACTTAAGTATTTACTTTATATTTACTATTGATTTTCATGGTATGGAGCCACATTGAAAGTATCAAAGAGCCGTACATGGCTTGCAAACTGCAATTTGGCCCCCCTGTTATATATTAGTATGTCACAACAATGTAACACTAAAAATAGTTATGTGCTTATTCTTTAATATAAGTTGTGTGATAAAGCAGTCACTTGCCATCTTAGAGAATCTGATTCGATTCTGAATGAGTCTCAGACCTTCAATCTTTCTGGAGAAATCTGTTTTCAGACCCAGTCATTACCTAAAAATAATCCTATATACGTATGGATATGTCAGACTATGTAAGTTGGGGATTGCTTGTATTATAATTTGTATAATTAAATATTGTAATCCCATACACTTGGCATAAGCTGTTAAGCTGTTGTATATCAGTTATAATAAAAGAGAAAGGCAAAAGACTTGTTTCTTATTTCAAACAGAACATATATTTAATATAATACAAGGCAAAGATGATTATCATTTTGCCTCCATATTACAATATACTGGTATTTCTATCATATATCTATAAACATTATAGTCATATATACATCTTTCTTTTTAATAAAATGTAGAAAAAAAATGTATTTTAATCTTACACTAACCTGGATTTTTATATATCCGATCAATTATATCAGCACCAGCTCTTAAATCTGCTAAACTGAATTCATAAAATTTTGTCCAACCCTATAATATTAAATAAAACTAATTGAAATATTTAATATATAAAAGAGCAAAATCATCATAGACTTTCTTAGTAATGAAATTAAAAATTCAGTATATTTGGTGAAATTAACATATAATTAATAAAAAGTATAATTTATTTAATTTTAACTAGCCAATTAGCAGGAATTATTATACTCATAGACAAATTTCTTCGATAAATTCAAAAGTAGTGCTTTCGGAATTCTTGTATTCCCTTTTCAGCTTTACACACTCAAAAATAATTCTATTCTAATTTGTTGTTACTTTATAAATAACAACGAATTAGAATAGAATTATTTTTGGGTGTGATAAAAACAAATGAATGTAGCACTATTTGGCAGAGCAAACAAGAATTGCTCTGCTAAATAGTGCTACATTTGTTTGTTTTTGTTATCTTTCAGTATAGCAGAAGTTATGAACACTTTGTTTGGGTGTGTAAAGCTGAAGAAGGAATACAAGAATTCTATTCTAATAATACTATTCTAATAATAGAATAATTAAATAATAGAATAATGGAATACAGGAATTCTATTCTAATAATTCTATCCTAATAATAGAATTATTTTTGGGTGTGTAAAGCTGAAGAGGGAATACAAGAATTCCGAAAGTGCTACTTTGAATCTATCGAAGAAATTTGTCTGAGTATAATAATTCCTGCTAATTGCCTAGTTATGATTAAATAAGTTAAAGTAAGCAATGAAAGAACATTTAGAAAAAGTAAAAATTATAATTTTATAAGTTTAAAGCTTATTTAAATTTAAATTAGTATAAGGTTTTCTAAATCTTCATTCACTGCTTACTTTAACATATTTAATTACAACTAGACAATAAGCAGAAATTATTATACTCACATAGATAAATTGCTTTAACAAAATTCAAAGTAGTGCTTTCGGAATTCTTATATTCCCTCTTCAGCTTTACCTTCGAAAATAATTCTATTCTAATTCGTTGTTGTTTAAATTTAAACTTGAACATAATTATTGAAACACGTGCCATAATGAACTGGTTTTCCAACTTAATTTTAAAAGGTTTTTAAAAATTGAAAATGGAGAATACAGAACGAAAGTCTTTAGAAAAAACACATATAAAACCATTATTTATTCCTAACACAAAATGAGATCCATGGGAATATAAAATGGCATTGTTCCGTGCGTTATTGAATAGAATAGACCCACATTGCAACAATGAAGAAGATAAATCCTTGGAGTTAGATTGGATAATACAACAGGCACTTAAACACGGTTATACAAGAAATAATATCCTGAAACTTTGGGATAGAGTGCAAAATAAAAAGAAAAATAAGTTAGAACATAAAGACGAATTTAAAGAAACATTCAAAGTGGAAATAGATGCAATTTTATTAAAACATAGAAAAAAGATAGAAAAAAACCATAGGAAAAAGGATTACTAGAAAGAACACAGTATTCAACTGTTTAAGGAACGACAAAGACCGGATAGACAAAAATCAAACTCCGATGAAAGTGAAAGCAAAAGGCAACGTCGTCCAAACTTCTCAACATTATTTTTTTCATTTTCGAACTGATTTCAACAAATATGTTTTACTTATCAAATAGCAAAAATGTATGTTAAATATCGAGAGTCTATTGAATTAAATAATTTATTTACTTTTTGTTTTTTTCCTTTGAAATCATAAATAAACACAGAAATCTTGAATATTTCATTACTAAATTTGTACATATTCAATTATATTATTACTTATAACTCGAGTAATATTAAATCAAATGCAATGCATTGTCAAATTCCATATCAGCATTCCTTCACATTTTATATTAGTAATGTATAATTGATTTTAAAATATAAAATGATTGTAATAGATAATTTACATAAAGAAAATTTACTTAATTTCGTATCTAATTGTTCGTGTCTATCAAGTGGAAAACTGACATACACAAAAAAGGATTGATGATATTAATTACACATTCACAATGTTTCTGCTAACGGAAAACTGGCTGAAACTATTGAAAATGTTGTTTCCAACGGAATGTTGGAAATCTCCTATTATATAAAAATTTATCGTATTTAGCATTTGTTCTTCAACAGTCATTTTTTAAATCTGGTCGTAATTTTTCTATTATACCATACACTGGATGTTTGTTGATACGATAGATTTCAATAAAAAATTCTGGCGAAATTTTCAAACGAATTCCGTAATATCGAAACACGCTCACGTTTAAATATTTTGTTTTCAGCTTCGAACAAAAATTAACCTATGGTATCCCTCTTTCTGCTACCGACGATTTATAGCAGCTCTCTAGATGAAGTAGATTTGCAACGCTGACGTCACGTAAGCTACTCTCTATGTCATCGAAGTAGGACTACGAGAATACAGGAATCCCTTGATTAGTGAGGATTTGAATAATGCGGTTTTGATTACTGCGCAAAAAAATTTTTGAGACTATCCCTTGATATATACGGTGCCAAATTCGATTAGTGCACTTCAACAAGTGCGATTTTTTTTTTGCAAACCTTCTGAGCATTGGCAACTGAATCTTAAGGATTGAAGTCTACATATTTAGATCACTGCAATAAATTTATTTATTTATTTTTTTAATTTTGATTAATATTACGACTTTCGTCATCTAATTGTTATGTTTTAAATTCGTTCGTAAGTTTATTTATTAATAAATTTAGCGTGAATGGAACCTACCTAATAATAGCCATTACAATATTATATAGCCAGCTGCCTTCCGTTCCTCTCCAGTACTCGATGTCTATCGAGGGTAATTATTTTTTACAAAATTTATGCAATTTTGTAAAAAATATTTTTTTTGTAAAAAATAAATGGGAAAAGAAATATGGAAAAGAAAAGTTGTTGCCTGGACTTGACTTTGATTCATCTCAGTTATTCTTTTTATCATTTGCAAATGTAAGAATAAATCAGTATACTTGAAAATTTTAAATAGCATTGATTAATTACGTTTAATATTACAGTTTCTATGAAATTAAATGCAGTTTTTTGAAAGATTATTGATATATTTTTAAATCTAATGATAACTGAATAATCAATTCTTTTTTTTTTTTTTTCATTTTCTTTAAAGATCTGGTGTTCTATTTATTCTCCTGATGCCATGAGAAATTTAAATATGAAAGATGAACATAGCATTGGAAAATACAGGTGATTATAACATACTGTAATTAGTTTAATAATTTATTAATAATTTAGCTATATTTAATGATAGATCATTTAAAATCATTATTAAATTTGTTTCTTAATTGAAAAATTAAGAAAAAATTAACCAATCATTAAACAAATTAACCAATCACCATTTAAAATATATACACATACAGTATGTGTATATATACGTATATAAAATGCAATGTCTGTCTGTTCCACAAAGACTTCTGCATTGTTTGACCACTCAGGACCAAAGCTTGCTTGGAGATTTCCTATGGCCCTGTGGGTAAAAGGGACGGACCTTTGTTAGTAAAACTGGTCTATGCTTTCATCTCGCATTAATCAAATATTTTCTCGCACTAACTGAAAAACAGTATCATTTTTATAAGTCACACTAATCAAATAAAAATCGCACTATTCGAAGCCTACCTATATTCACTATTATTTTCTCAGAAATAGAATAGCTTGTTTCTCCAATTCACTTATTAAAGCTCGTAACTGCTGCATGGTGTAATTAAAATAATCATATCCATTTTGTGCTATTTTCATCAAATACAGAGTTTGCACATTATCAAAGAAATGCAATGTGTAAGGGATAATTTCATTGGTTGGAATGAGATTGATTTTTCTGTATACACAAATTCATAGAAATTTATACAAATTTCTAAGCATTGTGGGAAAAACGATGATGTGTCCTAAGAAACAACAACTGCAGCATTGCTTAAAACCTAATACACCTATATCTAATTTACACAGTACAATTTTACATGACTTTGCTTTTACACGGGTATCAAAATAATGAATTTTGAAAACAGTTAAGTGGTTAAAAATAAAACCTGTTAAAAACAAAAATTTATGCTATGCACATATTTCTACAGTCATTCTTTAGTACCATTCATTTGTTAACACTGGCAATAAACCTAAAAAAGGAATTACCTTATTTTTAAAAAAGCTCAATGTGAGGAAATCTATAAAGATCTAATCAAAAACCAAACACAACTGTTAATTACAGATTTCATTACCAAGTCTCTCCAATCCAGTGGCAGAACTTAAAACTTTTGGTCCCTCCACAAAATATTATTTGAGTCCCTATCACGAAAAAATTTATCTAGATATTTTTATTAGAAAACAACAAAAAAGAGCAAAATTGGATCATTTAAAAAACAATTGAAAATTATCAAAAGAAAATATATTTAAAATTAAAAATTCTTTCACCTGATTTTAAATTTGCAAACTCTCTAATCACATCTTTAATTTCCATATTTTTGGCTACTGCAGCACTGCTTTGATTCAATGAATGCTTCACTGTATTCATGGTGCATTTAATCTTTATTGTATTATGTTGTTAATTTTAAAAAAGGGTAAAGAAAATACAGACAAAGAGGATTTGGGCCCCCTGCATTGCAGGATCTGGCACATTAATAGTTCTGCCACTGTTCCAATCTAAAATTGTCATTAATTCATGAACTATCAAACCAAAATTATCACAAATATTATCAGCTGATGAAAGTGAAATTCCATCTGTCAGGAAGAAAATATTAATAATCTATGATAGTGATTAAACCTTTGGACTATTTTTTTATAAATTTTCTATTTCTAGTTTCTATAAAATTAATTACATATAGCTTTATATATTTGTTATTTCATGAATGGACAGGTATTTTTTATTTATATTTTATTTTTATTTTACTTTGAAATAAACAAATTTAATTAAATAACTGATTAAATTATGTGCATTTGGATTTTTTTCTATTTACATGATTTTTCATACAAAAAGCATTACAGCGATACCTTGGTTAACAACGGTAATCCTGGAACAGATTACCGTTGTTCCGTTGATTACGTCATTAACCAAAACCGTCATTATCTAAGGTGCAATTCCCCATAGGATTTAATCGAAAATTGATTAATTCATTCCAACTCCTTCCCACAACCATAGTAAGTATTAAAAATGCAGATAAAACTCATAAAAATGTCCTAAATATAATTTTATATGGTTATAATTTTATTAATTTTAATAATGATATTGTCGGATTTGAACTGATTGTGATAAAAAAGATATGATTAACAACTGAGCTAACGAATCACGTGATGCGATGACGAGGTATTTTACAGAGCTTTATTTTGTCAAAGTTCACATAATCAGGAGTCATTAACCAAGACAGTTTTTCCTTACAGCCACTCATTGTTAACCAAATACATCATTATCCAAGGTACCACTGTATTTCGATTTACATGGTATTCTGAGGAACCAATCTTCCATATATATCAGGGGATAGATGTAATCTCTCTGCTGTCTTTATGGAAAGACAGAGACCAGCATAGACCCCCAGGACTATAAAAAATTAAAATTTATTTTAATTAGAAAAATTAACATTTTGGTTTAATAAAGTCTGTATCAAAGCCCATTTTTAAAGTTATATAGCAACTGTAAACTTTTAAAGATGATACATCACAATATAGTAAATTAGTCAATACTAACTCTCTGCAAAGTGCCGCACATTTTTCAACATTAAATTACAAAAGGCACCAAAAGATTTAGTCTGATGAGCATATATCTTGCTTTAAATCAAAATTACTGGAAAAAGGGACCTGTATGCTTCAGTGTCATACATGCATGACAGAAGTAATAAACTATAGCTTGCTTGTTATCCGAATTGCTCGTTAACTGATCATCGATTTACCATAGATTTTTATGGGAAATTGATTTATTCGTTCTGGAGACCCAAAAAATAAATAAATAAGTTATATAATTTCTTACTACGTTTATTTATATCTAATAACAGTAATATATACATACACAGTCTTGTATTTTCATCTATCTTGTTTATTTTCCGTTTGTAGGCCATTAAAGAATATGTTCAATGTCAATTTCTTTTCTCTCTTCTTCAAGATTTTTCAGAAGTGATTAATAGCATTGTCATTGTAGAGATCCCCCATGCCTATTGACCTCAACCTGATATGGGTACCATTCTAAGACTAAAAAATTGTAAAAATCTCTCTCTTACCTTCTTTAGTAAATCTTTGATTTAAGATGTCTCCGAGTTCATTTTAATCGGGAAAACTACTATTCTCCCATCCTTACCCATAAGTCCACAAACATGCAAGACCTAAGCCTGTCATTCCATTAGGTTAATTAAGCTGCCATATCCTCATGAGATATTTTTTATTTGGCGGTGGCCACTTATAGAGCTCATCATAGGCTGGCCAACACCCATGATGGAGTCAACCAGATGGTTGGTTGGCCCAGACCCCTCCTGAAAAATTGGAGGAGTGGGATCTGGATCCTCCAGGATCTGACGGAATGATAGCTGTCCTATCATTCCGTCAGTATGCAGGTCCCACAGTTTGTTCTATGAATTGTTCGTTATCCGAACTATAAAAATCTTTTGCCAAAAGTGTTCGTTAACTGATCACCCACTGTAATCTTATATTTATAATCTACAGACAACATAAAATTGGACAAATAGTAAAAAAGATGGAGAACTTTGTTTCCTTAAGTTGCAAACAGATAAACATACAATTTCATACTGATAAAACAATATAATAGAGTCAAAAATTATTAAAAAAATAATTATTAATTTGGCAGTTATTTCAAAAATAAACCACTAGGGGAAGTTTGGCTTGATAGAATTATTTACATTTATTATTATTTTGCCATATGGAATTTGTTACAATAAAACTAACAAATTCAATAATATTAAGAGCACATACTCATTAATTAAAATCAGTGCCACAAAATACACTGACGGAAAAAAAAATCCCAACACCAAGAAAGACTTGTGTTAGATAAACTAAGGTAAGGATTATTAAGTTTGCACGTATTTTCATATATTTATTATCGATTGTAGATTGGCACTAGAATGATATATCTTCTATGACTTTCTTCTTGTGGTAAAATCAAACAAGATTTTGGTATTTCATTGTTTCGTTTTTCATCTGATATTGTAACGGTACACGTACTGTATGTACAAGTTTCGTAATTATCTCCAGAGTAAAGAAAGAAGTTTCGTGATTGTACTCGTTGGCGATCGTACACTTTCTGGGACCTTTTTAAACGCATTTTTTATTTTCAGAAACGTCTAATTTCTATTGTTTTGCCTATTTTATATCGATTAAGGTGAGGATTATTAAGTTTGCACGTATTTTCATATATTTTTCATTTTAATATCTTTACTGTTTTCTTCAAAACATAATATATTATTCAGAATATAAAAAGTAAGTTATCTAAATATAATATATATTTAAAATTTAAATTTAATCGGTTTCTAAATATTGATTTTACGATAATAATGAATTGATGATTAAGTCATCGGATCACGTATCAGCATCGCAACTACTTCCAGCGAGATGTCACGTGGTATCCGGTAACGTAAATCGGTTGAAGCGCCATCTCTATTGCGAGAGCCCCTTTCTGATTGGCTAGCGAATGCTCTCCAAAGTTTCCAAGACTAGTAGAGGGAGTGGAACATCTGTATACATGTAATCTGTGAATAAAAACGTTGTTTCATTGAGGGAGAGGTTTTATTTAATGCACATCATATATTATGATGTGGAATAAAGAAGGAAATGAACTATTTCATTGCGCGGCATCACACTGTACAAGCTTTTTTAATGTATATATGTACAGTATATATATACACATACCTTATGACCCCCAGATCACATGTAGAGAAATTACATCGAGGTCCGGGAAACAATGCATACAGTATGCAAATATATTTATTAAAAGCTGCAACGCCATACGCCTTTCACTAGCAGGTAATCTACCATTTTGCCCAGTTTGGGTCGTTTATTCTTATAACTAGATGTTATTTATTTATGCAGCCTTTATTATCTGAATAAATGTAATCAGTCTAAAGTAAATGCAGAGAACAAGTAAGTGTTCTTGGGTGCTTTCTTCCAAATTTCAATATATGTAGCCATTCTTCTTGTAATTTGATATTTTTCGGGAGTCGATGTAAAAAAAATAGTCGCTGATTATTTGGTCTTACATTATGGTACGTTGCAATAACGATTACTTATATTATTATTATTCTTCGTTCTCTCAAAATCCATAACAACATTCACTTATAACATACAAATTTGAAGAACTTAAATGCAATTCTGAGCTATTTTATAATACAAAACACTATGCAATGAAAATTTACGGTGTTTCAAAATTCAGTCCACTAAGATATGGTATATATAAATTTTGAATGTGTGTCATAGCAATTGTAAAAAAGATTAATCACTTAAAAATATTAATATAACACAAAATTATATAATATCATACCTATTAAAATCTCAATGTATTTTTTATTACGTTAAAGGAAATTAAATATTTATCAATGCAGGTATCCCTCCTATAACACGGTAGTTTCCTAGAAAACACCGTGTTATATAAGACCTGAAGCCAATACAAAAAAAATAGTTACGTTCCAAAACAAATAATTTTAATTCACATATTATTATTAATAAATATTAAGTTTCTTAACAACACGAAACAAAAAATATATATACACGTAAAACAATAAAGGAAAAAAGTATACAGCCTATATAACATTCATTTAATAATTATATCCGAAACAAAAAATATATATATACGTAAAACAATAAAGGAAAAAAGTATACAGCCTATATAACATTCATTTAATAATTATATTCCTAAAAAATAATATACATCAAACAAAAGGAAAAAGTATACAGCCTATATAACATTCATTTAATAATTATATCTTCTTACCACTGTTTTCGTTAAAACAAGACCGTTTTTTTTTTTAACAATATCAACTTTAAATGCATAAAAAAATTCAGAAAGTAAAGTTTGCGTTTCTTCTGCTCTGTAGAAACCTGTAATCAACCCAGTAGAAAATAAAAATTTATGAATAAAAACTTATTTTTTATCCAAGAACTGAACGTTTGGAACACAAAATACTCAATGGGTGCCAATTAACTCATTTTAATCGAAATCGAGTGCATATCGTCCCCCTGACGACAAACTAGCGAAATTGCATTTTATGAATAATTTTAGCAATTTCCCAATGATTGCAGTTCGTGTTACTCTCTCTCTAGTATAATTTACAAAAATTAATGAAAATGTTTTATGATATAGGAAAGTAAACGTAATTTTCTAAATACGTTAAGAAGCGTGAAGGAGATACCTGGATTGTTATCTAATAAATATATAAATTTTTAAATAAAAAAAATTGAGGATGGGGTAGTTGTGCGCGTTGAGTTACTAAAATGCTACTAAATTAGCCACAAACACTTTAGATGCAGTTTACTATCATAAATGATTTTCTTATTCAAAATACTGATTTGAAATGTTTTATTTCCATGTCTATGGTGAAAATTAAATATTTTCTTTTGAAATTTTACAAAATTAATTCAAAATGAATTTACCTACTATAATAGCACATTTGAGATAAATTTTAACATAATACTTCTTGCAATTTTATAAAATTGTCACTAAATGATCATAACTATCGATGCAAAATATTTACTGAATAATGGTAAATTTCCAAATTTAATTTTAACTTACAAAACAAGGCAGTCATTTGTTAATTTTGTATAAATCTGCTGAGAAATTTATTAGTTCATAAATTACAGAAACAATGAAAATATTAATTTCTCTGTTGAAGTAAACAATTTCATAAGCACTTGTTTTATAGCCTGAAGTTTCAGAACTTCCATTAATATTTCTATAGAATTATTATTTTTGATCTTTAAAAATTATCAATATTTAAATACATTTTGATAAAATTAATTTGAAATCATTCGATTTTGATATACAAGAAATATTTAATGTTACAATTGGCGTATATTCTTGTTTTAAAGTTAAGAAATATATATACCACTGTACAAGTATAATACAAATTTATCTCCAGAAGTATGAAGAAATTTTTTTAAACAAATGAAAACCTGTAATAAATGATAAATTATGTATGAAACCAATTTAAATATAATTTCAAAATTTAACAATCATTTAAATACAATATATATTACTTTATGGGCAATTTGATTATATTAGCAATTGCTCAATATAAGCAAATTTTTAGTTTCTATCCATATTAAATAATTTTTTCAAGGTATGGAACTGTTATCTTATTACTGAATTATTTCAATTTTAAAAAATTGTCTTCATATATAAGCAAAATTACTTATTTTAGAGGTATAATGAAATTTCAATTAAAGCACTGCCAAGTTTTCATTTAGTATGTTATTTTTATTTATGCAAAACAATGATTATTGTAAAATTTTATATATCAAAAGACTGACCCATTTCATTAGGTCTGTTAATAAAACCAGATTGATGAATTCATTTAAGAATTTCAAAAATCAAAAAATCGAATATTTAAAATGTTTCCTATCAATGTTTATTTGTAGTCATTGTTATTTGTATAGAATAGTTATCAGTGTTATAACAATTATGTTAGCATCTGATGACCAGGATTTATAATTCCTTGACAGTAAAAAATTCAAACTTTTCAAAGATAACACCAGAGTTTTAAAAATTAACCTTCCTGTTCCATCCAAACTAACTCATATTCATTTCTGGACTTCAAGAAATAAACTTGGTTTCACATTAAAATTGCAATTCATGTTAAATTTTTGTTTACTTAGGACTATTTATTAAATGACTTTGGATATCATCCTATTTATTTTATCAAATTTTATCATGAGAAGGCATTTTTCCTTGAAGATTGTTCAAAACAGGATATTTTCTCCTTGTTTATGTAGCATAATGAAATTTAACAGTAAATTGTGTTATGTTTTCAAAAAGAAAATAATGAAAAGTATTATTCTAAGGTAGATGAAAAGATTGCAAAAAAAATTAATACTGACAAGAAACTGGCATTAAATTTTCTATTCCCTTATGCTTATATTTATTAAAGTACAGGATATATTTGATAAATATTTTTTTTTATTTATTTTTCAGTAGTTCTATTAGATTAATTTGTATTTTTAAATTATTTTATTGATTTGAAGCATGCACATACATTAATTTACAAATAATAATTATTGTATCTAATAATTAAATAATTATTGTAAACTATCATAGAATAGGATGAAGTAAGGTTAAAAGTGAATCTTATCAAACAAATATAGTATAATAATTTAGGTTATTAATGTGAAAATAAATTAACAAACTAATAAATTAAGATATAAAAATATTCATTGTATAAATTTCAATATACAAATTTCACGTTAGGTAAAAATTTGTCTTAAAAAATTCAAATGCTATAGGTAAATAAATATTTAACTTTAAAACAGGTTTTGAAATTTACTAATACCAGAATATATTTTTCATATATTTTTTCCTCTCTTCATTTTTTCATTATCTGAGAAAAATTTAAATGAAATCTTTAATTTTCTATTATTCTATTCATCATTCTACTATAAATTTAATCCAAGGCACTGACTTTGTCTAGCTCTACTGTACTGTTAAAAATTAGTTTTGCATTTTATTTTTAAGGAATTCCAGAAATAACCTCATTTAGAATAAGAAATAAAACAAAATTTAATGATCAACGGATTAATACTATTTTAAACAAAATGCCAAATATCTTAATAAAGCAAAAACATTAAATTCTAGAATTATTGCAATGCAAATGACGATTGCAGTTATTTTAAATGTGAAAAAGATCTATTGCTTCTTACCATTGATTACTTATTGTATTATTGAATGTAATTTTAACAGGTCATTAATTTAGAACAGTGTTAATGAAATTTGAAATTAATATTGGAATGCTAACTGAAATATCAATAACACTAATGTGGTACAGAACAATTGATCGACTTGTTGAAGCAAAACAATTTTAAATCTCAACTGTTTGAAATCAATATTTTTCTTTCTATTCTTTGTATTTCTCATGTTCATCTTATATGCTCTGAATAGTGATAGATAAATCAATTAAATCCTATTGTATTATTTACTATTTTATCTTTATAGATAATTTGAGGTGTAATTAAATTTTTATGTATTATGGTAATAAGATCCTGATCTAGGGTATCTGTTCAATATCATTTCTATAGATATGTTGAAAAAATTTCAATAAATAACACAGCAACAGATCTTTGTTGTTTAAAGAATTTTGATAATTATGGATTTAGCATAGACCACTTTTTTATAATTTGATTTACTGGTTCACTTCCAAACATTGCTAAAAAATTAGCAGATCTAATTTATTGTGTGTACTACATTATAAAGATTTTTATCTTTGGTTTTGAACAGATTTTTACTACAAGTATTTTTAGAAAGAACTAGAAATAATAAATTGATTTTTTTTCATATAAAATTACAATACTGTCTTAAAAACTCAATTTCACAATTTAATCTTGCCTATTTAAATGGACAGATTTCTTGACATCCATATTAGCACATCTTCCACATAAAATAAAAAAATTACAGTATTATATAAATAGTAAGAAAAACATGAAACTGGCTCAAAATCATTCTTGTTACTGAATCTCTCATGTACATCAAAATTTTCCACCATTTAGAAATTAATAACGTACAAATTTTAATATATATATTTACATATTTTGCTTTTACCTACTCAACATAAATGCACTTTAGCACAAATATGAAATGCCTACTTTGAACCATGTTCCACACAGTTAAAAAATATACATCTACCTTCCCGAAAATTGGTAGCACTATTTTACCTGATTAGAATTTGACATTAACTTTACTATTTAAATTACATTAATCAGGCATCCTTTCCCCTACTTGTGCCTTCACTACTACGAAGATACTTTCTCCTCTTTAATCGAGTATTGATAGGCTGCAAATTATGTTTTCCTTGTTTCTCTTTAACATAAACTGAATTATTTGTTCCACTATGCTTTGAATCATTTTTACTTGATGGCAATGTACTTTTTTCTACAGTAAGTTTAGATTTCCCTTTATCTGAAGACATAGCAAACTTTTTGCTTGATTGTGTTAAATCACCATCTGCAGATCTCTTTCCAGATCCACTGTGTACAGAATAGACATGATTTTCAAATTGCCTATATAGACTGAATGTAGCAGAACATACTGTACATTTGTAAGACAAATGGGCAGGTTTAAGTGTAATTTTGTGTACTTGGCTAATGTGCGCCACAAGCTTACAAGCATAAAACTGTCCACAAATAGTACAGCAACCTCCATCTTGATTTTTGTTTGCCATATCTTGCATATTTGGTGTTACAAGTCCGTGAGTACCAAGAAGATGACGCTCTAATCCCTGATCAGTAAAGAAACGAGATTGACATTTTTGACAATTCAATGGTGGTCTGCTGGCTAACATTTTTGGATGGATCTTTACTTTATGGATCCAATGCATATGGGTTTGTAATTGTTCTAGATCCTTTATATACCCATCACATATTTCACATATAACAATTTTAGCCTGACCACTACTGGAACCTTTTTGTGATGTGTATTTGCTACCCTGAGCACCATGAGGCAGATGAAGTCTCTGAAGATGACCTGAGGAAGATAATTTACTATCTGATGACTGCATGGTTACTATGCTTTTCTTACCATCAATTTTTATAACCCTTGCCATGTTTCCACTAGTATCATAAGATCCTCTCATTTGTTGAGATTTTTTCTGTTGAGAGCTGCTTTCTAAAGAATTTGGCAAAAAAGACATTCTTGATGTTGAGTTAATCAAATCTTTACCTAAAACAGGCACTAATTGCCCATTTGAATTAACAAAATGATAAATATGATTACTGGTGATGGGAAAGGGAAGCTTGTTTTGATTGGAGTGAACCTGATTCATCATAGGATATTTTGTCCTAACTCCACCACTACTAGTTAATAATTGTACATTATTTGCTGCTAACTGCTGTAATTGTTGATAATCAACTGATGATAACTGATGATATAATGATGACATGCTTGAAATCATTTGCCTATTTGACCCATCTGTTTGTGACATCAGAAGCTTCTGATTGCTTTTCAAAGAATTATTTAAACTTGCTTCATATTCTTTAACATCACTAGTTGTAACTGGTTTTGGAGTGAGAGTTGGATATGGAAAATCTCTAGATGGTGCTTGATTAAGTGAATAACGAAAAGTTCTCTGACATCTGGTAAGATGGCTTGTCAGTTTTGTTTTTAGGTGAGTATCAAATAAACAAAATGGGCATTCATAAAAAACAGGCAAATCAATAATGCCCCGTTTGTTATGTATTGCTTCCATATGAAATAATATTAATTTTGGATCTCTAGAATTAAAATTACAAAAGTTACAAAGATATTCTCTTCTAGAAGAAAGATGAGGAATTAAAGAATGTCCATCCAATACTAAATGTGATTCAGACTGAAAAGGACATAAATTACATTTTTTCATTGGAAATACAAATGGTTCATTAGCTTGTTTAGCTTGGAGGTATTCATTTTTATGTTCTTGTAGTTCTTCTTCTAAATTTGAACCATCAGACTCTCCTTGATTTTTTTTAGATTTCTTCCTAATTTGTCTTTCCTTGACTTTTGTCATATCTCTGTGATACCACTCTCTGACCCTACTAAAACCCAGCCCAATAAGAAATTGTCCCACAGAACTATTGAAATAGTTATCCTGAGTTGAATGAATATTGTACTTTTGTCTTTCACTCTTATAAGTTTTATCAAAATATATATTTCGTTCCTTAACCAAAAGAGGAACTGTTAATGAAGGAGCTTCAATTAGTGTTTCATTATTCTTTGGTCTGTAATCACGAGGATTAACAATTTGGACTGGAATATACCTACCAACAGATATTAATGTTTTCAAATAATCAGGAAAACAAGAATCATCCCTTATCTGTTCAATATCATCATCAGTAACCTCAGATAAAACAAAAGATTTTTCAGTTTTCTCTACAGCACTAGAATGACCCATACTTTTTTTAGCATTTTTAGATTTGGAGATAACTGAAAAACTTCTCGTCTGCATATGGCTATGACCAATATCAATTTTATTATTTGAAGAATTTTTAACATTTTCTTTATTTTTTGTTTTTTCTGATATATATTTATCTTTAGAATACTTTTTATCATCATCATTTAATTCACTAGTACTGTCAAATCCATTAGACTTATGATCATCTTGATCATCTGATGATGATGAAGCTTCCTGAGACTTGCTTTCCTCATCTGAAACTTTATCAGAATCTTCATCCTGTTCAGATTCAATAATATCATCATCCATTTCCATATTTTTATCATTTGAAAGATCCTTTTCTTCCAAATGTTTTCCATTAATCATATCTTCACCATTAGTATAGGACTTCCCTGACTTTGTTATTTCTAGTGCTTCAATATTTTTATCTCTCAGCATTAATTCATCATCATTTAAAATTTTGCCTGAAGTTAATTTTTCTGAAGTGTTTGAAATTGCATTTGAGGAATTTTCATTTTGCAATTTCGATGAGGTATCATCAGAATCAGAACTACTTTCTACATCCATAATAAACACTTTGGTATGTGGACTTTTAATAGTAAAAGATTTCTTAATAAAATGATAGAATTATTTGTTTCTATTATTATTCACTTATTCAAAATAACCTGTTAAAATATCTATACATGATGAACATTTTACTTTGCTTTTTGATAATCTGTTGTTAACTTATCACAACCACAATTAGATGAATTAAAATTCTGGCAATTATGAGAATTCTTTTCAGGTTATAAAAGTATTCCACTTCCATTAGAAAACATCTGAAAAGATAAAAAATGAGATTTTTTTGTTAAAATAATTATCTTCATAAGTTCAGATCACACTGAACTAATTTTTAATAGCATATGCTTTAATTAATATAATTATGCTCAAACTTTACAAGTAATAACAATACCTAATTAAATATATTCTTAGTGGGAAAAATTAATTTATATAAAAAAATCATAAATTGAAATAATTTAACTATTAAAAGTTATGAGATACTATGTATTATTACATTTCTGTATCTATTTTAATAAATTCATTCAAATTAATTCTGTATCTATTTTAAATATATGAATAAATTTAAATAAATAAACATATATTCAGATATTCCCTAACTTATGTATATTTGATATCCATAAATCTGACTAAAAATGTAAAAAAACTTCAATTTTTTTTTATGTTTTTTGGGGTAAAGACCATAAATATTTATTGTATTTGTAAGTTACAAGTCCAAACATAGTTTATAACATTTAAAAGTTCATATTATTTGAATTTATTTTTGTTGTGTACTGTTTGTTATCTAAGTATCATTACTGGTATGATATCCTTTCATGCAGTGTTAATCAGAGAATATTTATGTGATATAGACGCAATCACAGTAATTCACTAGCCCCGTAAGTTTTCACTTTAGAATTTTTGCAAAAAAATTTTTATTTCCACAAAATTGAATTTATGTAAAAACCTTTGGTCCTAATTATTTGTGTAAATTGGGAATACCTGTATATACATGTGACAAATAAATAATTTATTAAATTTATTATTGTTTTTGAGTTAAATTTTTAAAACAATTTTAAAATTTTAGCCAAACGAACAAATTTAAAACTGATTTAGGGCCAGTTGTGTGAGTCTTATTCTGCAGATTTAGCTTGCTGTGTTATACAAAGTCAAATCTCTAGGATGAATTGCCAACTATCTTCATTCAATCAGAGAATATTCATGTGATATAGACGCAATCACAGTAATTCACTAGCTCCATAAGTTTTCACTTTAGAATTTTTGCCAAAAAATTTTTATTTCCACAAAATTGAATTTATGTAAAAAAACTTTGGTCCTAATTATTTGTGTAAATTGGTAATACCTGTGTATGCATGTAACAAATAAATAATTTATTAAATTTATTACTGTTTTTGAGTTAAATTTTTAAAACAATTTTAAAATTTTAGCCAAACGAACTAATTTAAAATCAGAGAATATTTATGTGATATAGACGCAATCACAGTAATTCACTAGCCCCGTAAGTTTTCACTTTAGAATTTTTGCAAAAAAATTTTTATTTCCACAAAATTGAATTTATGTAAAAACCTTTGGTCCTAATTATTTGTGTAAATTGGGAATACCTGTATATACATGTGACAAATAAATAATTTATTAAATTTATTATTGTTTTTGAGTTAAATTTTTAAAACAATTTTAAAATTTTAGCCAAACGAACAAATTTAAAACTGATTTAGGGCCAGTTGTGTGAGTCATTCTGCAGATGTTTTTATCTGCAGATTTAGCTTGCTGTGTTATACAAAGTCAAATCTCTAGGATGAATTGCCAACTAACTTAAACAACTGATTTTGGGCAGGATAAAATTTCTTCTATAGATTATCCAGCAAAATACTATGGCAGAATGTGGCAATTCAGATTTTGAAGCTGAAAATAATTTTGATTTAGATTATTTGAATTATATTTATCTCAATCCAGAACAAATATTTCTGAAAAATATAGATCATTTACTCTTCATGATGATATCTATCATGTGAGATTTAGTTTAAAGAAAATCAACAGCTTTATGGTTACTGTCAAAAGTAAGTGAAATATGTACTTTATAAATCAAAAGTTCATTATTTTAAATTTATAAAGTGAATTGTTACTAATGTATTACATATACATGTGTGTGTATTATAATTACCTACAAGAGAGAAATACAGGCTTATATTTTCAGATCTATATTAGAACTATTATTGCAAAGTGTTCGCTGTATTACATATACATGTGTGTGTATTATAATTACCTACAAGAGTGAATAATAGCAAACGAGAAATACAGGCTTATATTTTCAGATCTATATTAGAACTATTATTGCAAAGTGTTTGCTATTATGCTAGTATATGCTTAATCATATGTACATAGTATTTAGTGAATATTTTTAAAAATAATGAACTAAAAGCCGAGCTGCAAATATTGAAAACAATAAATAACTTAATCGGTGTCTTCGTGTTCAAATGACTTGCTATGGTAAGGTGCATGCACAGTAACTATTTTCACACTATCTGGCTGATAACTAACCATAGCTAACTTATGCCTTGTGCAATACTCTGTACTTAATCTTTAGATTTTCGAACGGGTTAAAGTTATTCTATTACATAGTGTCTTCGTGTTCAAATGACTTGCTATGGTAAGGTGTATGCGCAGTAACTATTTTCACACTATCTGGCTGATAGCTAACCATAGCTAACTTATGCCTTGTGAAATACTCTGTACTTAATCTTTAGATTTTCGAACGGGTTAAGGTTATTCTATTACATCATGAAAATAAACTGCTTAAACTTTAAATAATTAAATTCAATAATACTAGCACTTCTAGCAGTAAAAATAATATTCATTTAACACAAACTACTAACATTTTTGGTTTTTACACCATCAGGTAGAATTCCATTCTCAACGTATTCAAATTAGAAGAACGACAATGAATTGTGGTTGCTATGGGAACCAAAATTCTTAAAACGCATACATTTAAATGTTTGAAATAACAGCAATAATCAATAAAAATAACACTTATTACAAATGACAAATATTAATTGAGTAAATTCACAAAAGATAAAACATTACATAAAAATAATAATATATGAATAATATTAAAGTTCATAGAGGGATGCTCCAATAAAATCAATTTTTACAATCGTTCACATTTCCTATCCTCCTATCCTTTTGGAAGTATGCCTTAGGGAAAGATGATGATAGGAAATGTGAATGATTGTAAAAAAAGCTTGAAGATTCTATTGAAGCATACTTCTATGAACTTTATTATATATATACAGGTAGGCCTCAATTAGCGCGAATAATTGGTTCCACGAATTTCTCGCGCTAGATGATAGGAAATGTGAATGATTCAGGGCTCGACAAACCCGGTAGCCAAGTAGCCAATTGCTACCAGAATTTCCATTTTGGCTACCGCTTACAAACAGGTGGTAGCTATTTGGCCACCGGCTAATGCAAACAGCTGATTCTAGGGACTCCGATATTGTAAAGAAGGCCGTAGTCCTAATTATATTTAAAATCTGAACCTTTAGGACAAATTTCTTCCCTGTATGCTTTAAATTTATCACAATATTGTTTAATGTTTTTATTATGATAGCCGAGGGCCTAAACGAATCTCTTTGTTTACATTTCAATCCCGACCACCATGTTTTCTCCAAACTCTCTCTTATTGGCTGCCGGATTTCGTCTTCCATAGCAGTCAAAGTGTACTTAAATATATTCATTTAAAAAAGAGATGATAAAATATATGCATATAATTTGATAAATTTCCTTTCAAAAAAAGAAAACAAAGAGGTTTACTCTTACAAGGAAATTAACTTGTTTAATTGTGTTGCATTGGCGAACATAAATATTATTTTTACTGTTAGAAGTGCTAGTATTATTGAATTTAGTTATTCTATTAATAACTATTCTGCAGATTGAATCGAAAGTTGTGCAACCAGCCCTTAATCAATTCTCTCTCTATTTTCTCTAATATCTATAGGAAGGTACAGTAATTTTGAATAAGTCCAATTAAAATTTGATGACAATTTGACTCTTGAGTAAATCATATATACACAGGTGCTCCAAGTTACAAACATTAAGTTTCATTTTCAAATTTCAAAAATTCTCCAAGAATTTTAAATATTATGATAGTAGAATGTTCTGGCAACCAATATAATATAAAATTACACATTAGTTAACATATTACAATAGTACTTCAAGATGGTAGTGATTACACTAAAACATCCTCGCTTTACAATTTGAATTTTTCATTAAAACCTGTGAAATAAAAACTTCTAATTGGTCCAATTGTGAAATATCACAAAATACAGTATATAAAGTTGTTTCAGTACTTTGGGAGGCAAAATAGCAGTATCAGAATTACAAACAACCTGAGTTATAAAACTTATACATGAATTAAATTCATAACTTGAGGAGTACATATATTAAGATGTAAAAAAAAGCTTGAAGATTTTATTGAAGCATACTTCTATTAACTTTATTATTATTATTATTATATATATAATTATTATTCTTATGTAATGTTGTAATAAGTGTTATTTTTATTGATTATTGCTGTTATTTCAAACATTTAAATGTATGCGTTTTAAGAACTTTGGTTCCCATAGCAACCAAAATTCTTTGTCATCCTTCTAATTCGAATACATTGAGAATAGAATTCTACCTGATGATGGTGTAAAAACCAAAAACGTTAGTAGTTTGTGATAAATAAATATTATTTTTACTGTTAGAAGTGCTAGTATTATTGAATTTAGTTATTCTATTAATAACTATTCTGCAGATTGAATCGAAAGTTGTGCAACCAGCCCTTAATCAATTCTCTCTCTATTTTCTCTAATATCTATAGGAAGGTACAGTAATTTTGAATAAGTCCAATTAAAATTTGATGACAATTTGACTCTTGAGTAAATCATATATACACAGGTGCTCCAAGTTACAAACATTAAGTTTCATTTTCAAATTTCAAAAATTCTCCAAGAATTTTAAATATTATGATAGTAGAATGTTCTGGCAACCAATATAATATAAATTATACATTAGTTAACATATTACAATAGTACTTCAAGATGGCAGTGATTACACTAAAACATCCTCGCTTTACAATTTGAATTTTTCATTAAAACCTGTGAAATAAAAACTTCTAATTGGTCCAATTGTGAAATATCACAAAATACAGTATATAAAGTTGTTTCAGTACTTTGGGAGGCAAAACAGCAGTATCAGAATTACAAACAATCTGAGTTATAAAACTTATACATGAATTAAATTCATAACTTGAGGAGTACATATATTAAGAATAGAATTATAATCTACATTTTGATTTATTCATAACCCAATAAGTATAAAAGATTGATTAATTAATACAATTGAAAAAAATTTTTTTTGAACTAAGATGTTTTTCAATCCTACAAGATATATTTTCAATATATGTAAACAAACACCAAGGCAGGAACATAGAAAATACAAAATGATTTTATATGTTCCTGCCTTGGTGCTTGTTTAAATATAATGTATCTTATTTAGGCAGTGTAGTATTTCCAATAAGTATAAAAGATTGATTAATTAATACAATTGAAAAAAAATTTTTTTGAACTAAGATGTTTTCAATCCTACAAGATATATTTTCAATATATTTAAACAAGCACCAAGGCAGGAACATAGAAAATACAAAATGATTTTGTATGTTCCTGCCTTGGTGCTTGTTTAAATATAATGTATCTTATCTAGGCAGTGTAGTATTCCCTTTATTTATTTATATATTTTCAACTTTATATCTAAAAAGTACAGTTTATAATTATGTTTAATACTAGATTTAAGCATTTAGATTTAACAAAAATATTTCTATAAACTTATTTTTAATATTTTATAAATTTTTAAACATTGTGATTTCTGAAGATTTAATCTGTTGCCCACTGAGAGTTAAATACGATGGTATTAACAAACCAGCTAATTAAGTAATTATGCTTAATTAATATGCAAAAAATTAAAACAGTCACATCTTGCTTAAGATCAATGGAAATAAAACACACTGCTTAACTTTCAGTCTAAAGTTCACAAAAAATATATAGCACATGAAGCAGTATAAATATATAAAGTTTTTTTTATTAAACAAAAACGTTTTTGATACTAATAGTATCAGCATCACTTAAATCTTAATTCTGTGTACAACTGATGATAATACTATTAGTATCGAAAACGTTTTTGTTTAATAAAAAACTTTATATATTTATACTGTTTCATGTGCTATATATTTTTTGTGATCTTGCTTAAGTTTCATCAGCAATAATATTCAATATTACAACAAAATAAAGATTATTAAGAAGATAACTGTTGAAATAATAATAGGAAAACATCAGAAGATATCAGCCAAAAAACTGAGTAGTGATTGTTTTCTCGTGAACTTTTTGTTTTCTCAAGATTCAGAAATTCCCAAATTAGTAATTACAGGTAATCCTTGACTTACAACAATTCACACTTATGGCCAAAAATTATTAAAAATTCTCTAATTCAAATTTTCTCCTTGCATATACATACATATATCACATTGCTTTTGTTTATGTATCGCAGTGGCACTATTAGATAGTAAGCAAAGCACAATAGCCATTAGTTTGATTTACCCACTTATCACAGCTTTTGGCATGTTAATCAGCAGTAAAAAGTATTCATTTTTCTCATTGCAATTTTTGTAATTTGTCATAACCTTATCATGTCCAGTAAGAGAAATAACATTAGTGATGAAAAAATTTCTTAAATTTTTTTTCTTTCTTAATTTTGTATTTATGTATTTAATTGTGATGTTAGTTAATCAGCAGTCAAAAGTATTCATTTTTCTCATTGCAATTTTTGTATTTTGTCATAACCTTATGTCCAGTAAGAGAAATAACATTAGGGATGAAAAAATTTCTTAAATTTTTTTTCTTTCTTAATTTTGTATTTATGTATTTAATTGTGTGTGTTAATAAATAATTTATGTTTATGTAAATTTATACATTTTAAAATGTTTTAAGTTAAACAGAATCCTAATTTATGAAAATATTAAAACAGAAATCAAACCAATCAAAAATTAAAAAAGTCCAACTTATGTCAGAATTGACTTAAGGTTCAGTTAAAAAAATACTTGTTTGTAATAAGGATAAAAAATGAGGCAGAAAAAGTCATGCAAAATGAAAACAAATAATGTTGGGTCGTTTTATATTTGTTTTTTATTTAATATTTTAATTATAATGAAAAAATAGATTGCATTTTAATAATATTGAAATGTAATCTATTCAAACAAATATGATTGTTTTTCAATATTATTGAAAAAACAATTATATTTGTTTTATAATTACTGACAGTTTTTATTAAAATAGCTTTTCAACACAAACATACATTTCAATATTATTAAAATGCAATCTATTCAAACAAATATGATTGTTTTTTCAATATTATTGAAAAAACAATTGTATTTGTTTTATAATTACTGACAGTTTTTATTAAAATAGCTTTTCAACACAAACAGTCTATCTGATAAACAGGTTCTATGTTTGGATACAAAAATTCCAGAAATGGAATGTGTGTCTAATCTTATGTAGATGCATATTAACTTTTTAGCCTATATGACTGCTTATTTTTACAAGTTACTATATTTGACTATCTAGACCAGTGATCACACCAAAGGTTTGGCGGCACACTAGTGTGCTGCCACACCTCTGATGGTGTGCCGCAAAAAATTAAGAATGAAATGTACATATGTATAAAGAACTGATCCATTGAAAAAATAAACTGCTTAACACTTGTAACTAGAGTTCTCATTAAATACAGCACGTGTCCAATCTTATGTAGATGCATATGAACTTTTTAGCCTATATGACTGCTTATTTTTACAAGTTACTACAGGCGGCCCTCGACTTTCGCACATAATTGGTTCCTGGAAGTGTGTGCGAATGTTGAATGTTCGAAAATCGAGGAATGTAAAAAAATGTGCACCAAAAACTGTTTTAAAATATTTAGTTATCAGTATGTATACATCATGAAGTTAAAGAGACGTGTTTAAGTGCTTTTGGGGGTTTTCTTTATAAACGTGTCAAGATTTAGTTGAATATCTCATTTTTTTTTCTTTCACAGTTATACAATAAAATAAAATAAAATAAACATAAACTGAAATAAATAACATATGACAAGAATAACAAGATTAAACTATTCGTCTGACGGAGGAGCGGGATATTAATACATTATACGTTTTTTTCTTATTGCATATCTCCAGGCCTCACTCACCCCATCTGCTTGTCTACTGTTAATAACTTTACCAGTTTGATTGTACTTCAGTATATGTAGTTTTTCCGAAATCAGTAAATCCTTAGGGTCAAGTATATTTTTTTTTTTATTATTATTATCTTTGCATCTTTCCAAAGTATATCCATGCTCTTCTATCATCTTTGCATCTTTCCAAAGTATATTTACGCTCTTCTCATAAGCCAGGGCAGTACAAAATTCACCTTTTCTCACATTATTCTTGTTCCCCGATCCTGTCTTTAAGATTGTGTGCAGTGGCTCCTATATATACTTCAAACTGGTTATCTTCGAGATTTATCAAGGGGATTTTATAAATCCCTGTTCTAAAACCCTCACCCCTTTTAGTTTTATCATTACGCAGAACGTTAAATATGGTAGGAGCTCTTTTGAACGCGCTCACTACATTAGCTGCTTTTATCAAGGATTTCACTGCAGTATTATTATGGAGCCTGTATGGTATCACGTTATAAGTTCTCGTATTCTGGGACTGCCTAACTAGTTGTTCAGATGGAAGCTTTCCCTTTTTATACATCTCTTTTTCTTTCAAATATATGTTGTGCAGAAACTTATTAGAGTAGCCATGCTTTCGGCCGACATTAAAAATTCTATTTACTTCTGCCTTTTGGAGGACCCTATTACTACAATGTGTGTGACACCTCCTAAAATAGTAACTGAAAGCCGATTTTTTGTATAACCAAGGGTCAAATGACCATCTTGGTATAAATATCGGAGGAGCAGTGGGTTTTATATAGACGGTCGTGTCAAAATTGCTAGTACGGGCAAAGATTTTGACATCTAAAAAATTCACCTCTACTTTACTAACTTGCGCTAGGTTAAGTTTCAATCCATATTCTTCTTTAGAAAAGTGTAGTACTAGGTCATTAGCATTATGATTATTTTTCCAGGTGACAAACAAATCGCCTGTCTATCAGTCAGTTTTTATTTTTTGCTAGGTATGTCGACGATCTGTTCGTCGCCTGGAAAAATAATCATAATGCTAATGACCTAGTACTACACTTTTGTAAAGAAGAATATGGATTGAAACTTAACCTAGCGCAAGTTAGTAAAGTAGAGGTGAATTTTTTAGATGTCAAAATCTTTGCCCGTACTAGCAATTTTGACACGACCGTCTATATAAAACCCACTGCTCCTCCGATATTTATACCAAGATGGTCATTTGACCCTTGGTTATACAAAAAATCGGCTTTCAGTTACTATTTTAGGAGGTGTCACACACATTGTAGTAATAGGGTCCTCCAAAAGGCAGAAGTAAATAGAATTTTTAATGTCGGCCGAAAGCATGGCTACTCTAATAAGTTTCTGCACAACATATATTTGAAAGAAAAAGAGATGTATAAAAAGGGAAAGCTTCCATCTGAACAACTAGTTAGGCAGTCCCAGAATACGAGAACTTATAACGTGATACCATACAGGCTCCATAATAATACTGCAGTGAAATCCTTGATAAAAGCAGCTAATGTAGTGAGCGCATTCAAAAGAGCTCCTACCATATTTAATGTTCTGCGTAATGATAAAACTAAAAGGGGTGAGGGTTTTAGAACAGGGATTTATAAAATCCCCTTGATAAATCTCGAAGATAACCAGTTTGAAGTATATATAGGAGCCATGGCACACAATCTTAAAGACAGGATCGGTGAACATAATAATAATGTGCGAAAAGGTGAATTTTGTACTGCCCTGGCACTAAGGGCTTATGAGAAGAGCATGGATATACTTTGGAAAGATGCAAAGATGATAAAAAATATACTTGACCCTAAGGATTTACCGATTTCGGAAAAACTACATATACTGAAGTACAATCAAACTGGTAAAGTTATTAACAGTAGACAAGCAGACGGGGTGAGTGAGGCCTGGAGATATGCGATAAGAAAAAACGTATAATGTATTAATATCCCGCTACCCCATCGGACGAATAGTTTAATCTTGTTATTCTTGTCATAA
>AYEL01016307.1:0-37094 GCA_000484575.1 Olivierus martensii
TAATATTTTAATAAATTTATGTTACTTTGACTAATTACACAACACAACTAATGAAAGTTTGCATAACATTTTTTGTTGATAATTTTTTAAAATATGATCCGATTTTCTTCATTCATAAGGCTTGTCAGTATCAAAAAAATAACATTTCATAGATGGCTAAGATTTCATACAAAAACAAAAACTATTTTTTCCAATCTCATACAATGAACGAAAAGTTGTGAAAAAGAAAATTTGAAAAAAATTTTTTAAATCAATGAGAATAAAAAATGCAGTGAATTGTAAAAATTTCAAAAAATTTTGATGAAAATTAAGCGAGATTTCACAATTTTAATTTTTTGCATACCGATTAGGCTTATTAAAAAAAAAAGGTAGACCTCACCAAGTTAGAGTTCTGCTTTCTCTATTGGTGCTTATCAGACAACTTCTAGCAGAATCCTTTCCCTATTTTTCTCATGCTTTTCTTTTACTTTGTTGTCCATTCTTCAGAGTTAATCATCTCTTACAATAAGCTGATAGTAATTTTGCTACACTTAATTTTGTTACTTTTTATTTAATATTACTTAGGAGAATTCAGATACTCAATTATAGACAACTAATGTACAGGGGATAAACCATTTTACAAATTAATAATGCACTCATGCCGATTTGTCGATTAAGTCTTTAATTACAATTTACTACTACATATAAACTTTTAAAAATTATTGGTTTTCTCTGTAATAAAGAGTCTGTTAAGAAAACCTAATACAAATGTACCCGAAACTAGATTTGGAAATCTATAGGTACCCCATTTACGTAATTTTCGAGTTACCTTAGGCTTCCCGGTCCTACCTATTACGTAACTCCGGAGTATTACTGTATGTATATATATTAATATGTTGTAATAACGTACAACATATTAATATATACGGTTAAAATTTGTTTAAAAAAATTTTAATTTTTTTTGCTTATGTTCTTTGGCCACTAATATTTGATAATCCTAGTTATTACGACGACACAGAGCCACGGATTAACTAAAAAAAGCAAAAAATATTTTAGCAATTTATTATAAAGAACGTAAAACGGTAAGATTATTATTAATCGACTGATGTAAACAATACATAGCCAGCGCACAGGGAAGATAAACATTTACCATCGACTGTTTTACTTCTTTAAATAAAGTTGTACGGTAGTCTTATTTATTATATAAAACTGTCGTACAACTTAGAATACCCAAGATACAGTATTTATCGACAGTCCGTGACACCAGACATCCCATTCACCAAATCAACAACTACACGTGGCCAAATTCCCGACGGAGATAAGGGTGCACGAAATAAAAGACGGAAACGGCGTATAAGGTGGCAACGACGAAGTTATCGATAATTCAAAAAGCAGCCGCAGTAGCCGAGGCTACTCGACGAGTAGTCAGTAAGATAAGCGCGGGTAGTTAGCGGTAAAGGCTACAGCGGTAAATCAGTAAGGGGGCGTACAATTTATAAGGCGCAGAACGGTCAATTTCCCAAGAATAAAGGTCGACGGGCCCGGTCCGGTCGGGGCGGGGGTGGTGACGAAAATTCGGAAAATCAATGGATATAACGAGTTTTGACTCCGCCAGGCGGAGCCACCATTTTGAATTGTGAAGTTGGCGCTCTCGCCACCCGCCATAATGTCATCTCCAATGGAAAATTGGAGTGGAAGCTAACCGTAACGGTCGGAGGACGACCGAGAGCGGAAGGCGAAAAAGGGCTAAAAAATCCGTCCAGCGGGATTAAAAAGAGGGCGGAAGTCCGAAGCGACATTAAAGGAAAGATTAGACGGCGTTAAAAAACATGGAAACCTTTGTGGGTAAAGAAGGTGCGCAGAAGCGCGAAGGTAGATGGGGGTAATGGCCCTACTAAGACTAGATTAACGGACGATATGGCCATTAACCGTAACGGACACGAGTGGGAGGGTAAACGGTACCTACCTTTACAGTGGCCTGCATTGTCCCTTCGCGTTTCGGTTCAGATTTTTTTTCGGACATCAGTACGAATAATGTCGGAAAACCAGGTTCGCCTATCTCCACCACTCGCCGGAGTTTGAAGGACGGCGTGGGTCACGTGACGTGGTTTCGAACGCCGCCACTGGGCTCGCCAGTGAAGCGGCGGCTTGGGCGGCAGTTCGAAATTTCTTACCACTATTGTTTGGCTCGACCACTGAGCGCCGACGGCACCGCTTATTTCTCGGCCGTCGGCGCACGAGTCGGTCCACTAAAATATCGGAAAATTGCCCCCCACACTCCAAACTCGGACGAAACTCTTCGACCTCTACAAAAATAGCCTACAAATTACGGTAAAGGTGGGAGAAACACCTTCGACTCTATACATACCGATTTTCTAACACGGAACCTTTTCCTCGACCTACGAAAATTGCCTCATTTTGAAAAGCGTTCATTTTTATCGACGGCGCTACACTGATGAGCCTACTTTTTTGAATATAAAATAAATCGAATTCGCCCTCTCCCCGGCGGCCCAATAAAATAAAGACGTCTTACTAAAATTCGTATCTTTTAAATCGGCTTTAAATACCGTATAAATTTATACGCTAAGCGGGGACCAGTTTTACTGTTAAAAGCGGCTCCGTCCCCGGACCGATTTCGATTAATCGATTGGTACGGTCTTTTAATCTAGCGTCTCCAAAATATTTTAAAGGCGCACTCGGTATCGGGGAAACGTATTACCGCTTCCTAGACCGGGCGCAGCCCCGAAAATTTGTTACGCGCCCGTAGGATGCGCCTAACATGTTTTAATTTTTGTTTCATTTAAATTCTAACTTCACAGAAATTTTACTGTTTTGATTAAAAATGTGTACCAATCAGTGTTTGCATTTTGCAATTTTTGATTGTAATTAAATAAACAAATTTTCGGGGAACCCTTTGGAACGATGATTTTAATGGGCTAGAGGAATTTAAAGTTTGGCCGAGGCTCGACCGTCGGTCTGTTATTCGATGGCGCGCATTAACGTAGACGGTCCAGGCCATCCCAACCGATTATCCGAGTAGTCTAATTATTTTGGTTAAATATTTAACGATAGTACGGAACTCTAATCCCACCTATTATCAATTAGAGGCAGTTTATTGGAATGGGAATCGTCCCTATCTTTCCGCTACCGAAATTATAATTTAAATATCGATTTTATAGGCGACTAGAAGTAGAGCTAACGCGTTAGTCGAAGGTCGCGTCTCACCTACCGGCCAGGCGACGCGATACTACCGATGCCGGAAGCGTCTATAACGAAATATTTTTCTAATAAATGCCGACCACGGTCATTTTTATCCGTCGTTTTCGTAAATTTGGCAAATATTTTTCTAATAAATGCCGACCACGGTCATTTTTATCCGTCGTTTTCGTAAATTTGGCCGGGTAGCCGTAATAATTGGCCTTCGGAAAACCAACTACGGTTTAATACAGCGGCCCTAGGCGACGGCGTAGCCAGCGTAACTGGCCATACTTTTTTGGAACCCCCCAGAAAACATATATAATACATAGAATATACTCGTAATAAGAATTTGGCGCCCCTTTGCGAGTGGCTCCCGGGGTATGTTAGACCCTGTTGCCCCCTCTCGCTACACCACTGATTGGCACCTCATCTGCGGGCTGAGTGTGCGGTGGGAACTTTGTTCAAAATTAGAAGCACTTAGGCGAGTTTGTTTTCTGTGGCTGGTAGTATCGGGTGATAGAGCGTGGCCTGGGAAACGGCCTTACTTCTAATTCCAGAACGGTATTTTTCCCAGCATTAATTTAAATCTTGTAATTCTAAATATCTTACCCTGGAAATTACTACTTTTTTCCATCCAATCGTCGACTATAGAAATCTGGAGGGAAGAAATTTTTAAATATCCAAATTAAAATTTACGATTAAAGTCGGAAAGCTGGCATTTATTTAGAAACGATACTACCGTAGGAAGGCGCTAAATATAAATATTGTATAATAAACAAGATTAAAATTTATTTGACCCGACACTTTCCTATTTTTCTTTTTTTATTAAATGCACCCCTCTTTCTGGCTGGGTCCAATTAATCGCTATATCGAAATAATTCGATTAAAAAGTCCGAACAGAATTTATGGACGAATAGTCGGATAAGGTCGATTAAATGTGTGGAAAAATTTTATTCCGGATCCGGAAGTTACCTACCATCCAACGAATAAGTTGTTTGACAAGGTTTTCGTTTTCCCTATCGGTTAAATAAATGCGATTTTCCCAGTTAGGTAAGGTCATTTCTAACTCGGGTCTTAAAAATATAGTAATTGGTCTGTAGCTGGAGGAAATAACGTCTTCATTCGATAAATCCGTCATCGAATTTATAGCCAGGTAAATTTCGAAATTTGGCTGGAAGAAGAAAAGCCGCTATCTGTCTAACTTGTAAGTTTTAAGTTTAAAGACGGTTCTGGGATTATCTTTTCGTTTAAAAACCGAGAATATTCGAATCGCGGTACCCACCCATCGTTTTTGAATTAATCCAACTTTTAAATTCTGTATAAGTGGGGAGTAATTTTTAATCCGGTAGTTTTCACTCTTCCAAAATGGAGGTTTAGGGCCGATTAACTCTTTATCCAACTTTTTAAAGGAGAGACGATTTTAATATCCCTCACCGTAAAATTGTTAGAAACTGAATTATATCGAATTACGTTTACCCGTGACGCGTTAGCTTCTTCCCGTCGGAACGGATACTCGGTGACCGTTATCGTCTTAATTTTGCCGGAGAAATATAAAAATATTTGTCCAGAATAATTTCTGTATTAATATAAGAACGCCATACGGTACTAACAAATAAGTTAAGATGGTAATTAGCCTCTGTACGCGAAAAATATGCTGGTATATAAAACGCTTAGGCACCGATTTCGGTACCGTACTTTTCTATGGTCTAGAAAACCGAAATTTGGACTGGTTCTCGGAAGGCGGTAAACGGGGCGCCCCAACCGTACAAAACTAAAAATACATTTTAGTAATGTTTCGAATGCCACTCGATTCGTTATTTCTACAAAATAATAATATAAACGCATTAAAATAAACCATTTATCAATTATCATTTTCTACGGTTTGTTTTTCTTTTACCGTATTCTCGGCTGTCTTCTTACCCTGGCTTTACACCACCCGTATTTCGTTTCGCCTGGCTATGCCACGCGAAAACGAAACCGTCGTTTTACTATTACTGTCCCTGCCGTTTAAATATGTATAGCGACGCGTTACATTAAAACATTTAAAATGTATATAAAATCGCGTAAAATTTGTTTTCTTTTTTGAGGGGAAGGGACGCCAATTATAGTAATACCCCGGTGTTAGGTAATAGGTGGGACCGGGAAGCGTAACGTAAGTCGGGGTATCTATAGATTCGGGTACGTACCAATTAGGTTCTTAACTGCTCTTTATTAATTAAAACAACAAATTATAAAAGTTTCTAACCTAGTTGCTGTGCCGCCCGGAGAATTTTTCGGGCCCTGTCACCAGTCTGTAGTCCGGGCCCCGCTTAAAAAAGCGCATCGCTTTGGTTTAATAAAACCAGCCGTAAAAAGCGTTAATCATTTATTTAAAAAAGTAAACAATAAATTCGAAATTCCATACATTACATACCGTGTTATATATAAAATAGCTTTGGGTGCCTGGTGGTGGACTGCCAACTATGGGACACGTTATGTGACGCGTCGGGGCCTGACGGTCGGGCCCTTTTCCATGCCGGGCCCGTGACAAAAGTCTCGGATGTCACCTCTCTCGGCGGCTCTGTGTAGTTGTAATTTTAAAAGCTCTTAATCGACAAATCGGCGAATGAAATATGCGCTACGTCGGTAATTATGAAACAAATGGATGAGGGGGTAGAATGAGAAGCTACGTACTTCCGAATTTAGGTAAGTCGGGGTATTACTGTATTGTTTTGCGTAAGACCGCTGATCACCCTTCTTCCGGTCCCGCTTGTGTTTTTTTTTTGTCAACAGATGACGCCACTCGACTGAAAAAATATGTTAACCTAGAATTCCATTCCGAAGGGGGAAGCTAAACCTCCAATGTTTACGGCTTTAAAATCGTTATTTCTCCACCACTCGAGTATTTATAGCCAGAAAAATGTCCTTTCGCGTATCGATTGAAAAAAACGTATTCAAAACCGGGTGATCCCTCGTAAAAGCCCTCGAAATTTGAGATCTATTATGTTAGTCTATTTTGACGAAAATCCGTAACTAGGGAATTTTCGGGTGACAGATTACGAATACAGCAATGGCGGAACTAAAATTCGCCGGACCCCGCATTGCGGGGAGCCTAGAATTATAAGGGGCCCGAATCCTCTTTATCTATACTTCCTTTATCCTCTTTTAAATTAATAATATAATACAATAAATATTAAATGCACCACGAAAAGAGTGAAGGTTAGGTTAGGTTAGTATAGTTAAGCCGCCATATCGCACCAGGGATATACTTTATCTGGCTACGTCCCCTTGTAGAGCCCATCGCAGGCTGGCCAACACCCTCGATGGGGTCAACCGGAAGGTTGAAGGATGAGGTTCGACAGACTAGGCCCGGACCTCTCCCGAAGAACTGGAGGTGTGGGACCCGGATTTGAACCAGATCCTTCGGGGTGGTAAGTCACAGCTTTACCACGCGGCCATCCGGCCGACCGAAAAGAGTGAAACATTCATCGAATGAGAGTAGTGCGGCTGTTGGAGCGGTAGCCAAAAATATAGAAATAAAAGATATGATTAGAGATTTTGTAAATTTAAAATCCAGGAGGAAGAATTTTAAATATTTTCTTTCGATATCTTCGATTGTTTTTAAATGATGCAATTTTGTTCTTTTTTGTTATTTTATAATAAAAATATCTAGATAATTTTTTCTATGATAGGTGTCTAAATAATATTTTGCGGGGGGCCAAAAATTTCGAGTTCCACCACTGGAATACGGTGATAAGTTTTAAATTTAAAATGCTGTACCAATCTGGTCCGAAATTCGATGGATATTTTACTTTAATCGATTTTGTTGTCGGTAAGTGCTATAGCTTCGTTCAAAAAACTTGGAATCGAATCCGGGTCCTATCGCTTTAAAAGTATTTGATGCTCTGAACGCGAGATGTTGATGGCCATCGTCAACAGTCTGCCTCCACTGATGTGAGTGGCCTGTGGTGGGGGCGTCAGTGTGCCCATTTAACCATCGCCAGATTGAGAAGTAACATCATTTTTAACAAAAAAGATACTGGGACTGAGTTACCCTAAATATTCGTCTCAGCCGAAGATATCTTGCTCGCTTCTCCTGGTAACACGCTTATATTTTGAGATTATCTTTTAATCTGGTAACTACGAGATGGTATCAAAAAGTTTCGAGAATAGTACTGTTTGCAAGAAATACTTTATTTATCTACGTTTACACATCATCACCTTCAAAATAGTTCTCTCGCACAGCGATATAGTACCCCACAGTTCCTGCTACTTCAGGAATACGTCCTCGAAGTATTTTTTTAAAAGCGTGTCAAGCACTTTCTGCGATTCGCGCTGGATCTCAAACAATGGAATCAAAATGGCGACCATTGAGTGGATATTCATTTTCGGGAAGATAGCGAAGTCCGCGGGAGCTAAATCTAGCGAGTAGGATGGGTACGGAAATGAAATCGTGTTATTTCTAGCAAGAAACTCGCATTTGAGGAGAGTTCGACGACAGGGTACAGTTTTTTGCATTATTACGCCCCTTTCCAATCAGTGATATTACTAAGAGGCGGGGCCAGTTCCAACCACGGGATGCACTCACACCCGTGGAAAGGGGTGAAGATGGTGAAGGACGGGGATGCATTGGCCCAGAACCCCGAAAAACTTTTCAGGAGCTGTCGGACTCGGGACGCGAATCCGGGTTTTCTTGCGTGACACGCCAATGCCTTACCACTCGGCCATCTGGCCGCCTGATAGGATGCATTTAAAACAGTTGTCTAGTGTAGAAGCTAGCTCGTGTTCGATTGAAATTATTGCCAAATCTGTTAATCTATTTTGGGGCATTGCTGAGCGCAAGTACGTTTTAATAAGTTTTAACTTTAAGAAACTACGTTCTCCACGTGAATGTCCTCTCTCAGACGTCCTAAAACCTGGCAGTAGAATTCGTTATTGACAATCTGGTCATTGGGGACAAATTCTTAATGCACTATCCCGCGAATGTCGGAAAAGACGATGAGCATGCACTTGATAGATCTGCGGAGCTGTTTCGCCTTTTTCGATTGTGAAGATGATGGACTCTTCCACTGTGATGCCACAGAGACGTTTGATCGTGCCAAACGTCTTTGTGGCAGATTTGCCCAGTTTAATGCAGAATTTCACGTTCTCTCTTTGTTCCAACTTGATATCCATGATGAAATCGCAGACAAGGCAATGTATACGGTCAGAATAGCACCAGTTGCAAAGGTCCCACTAAACATAGGATGATGTCTCTTAGGAGACGGCCGGATGGCTGAGTGGTAACGCGTTGGCGTGCCACGCAGGAGGACACGGGTTCGTGTCCCAGTGTGGCAAATCTCCTGAAAAGTTTTTTCAGGGTGCTGGGTCCGGCCCGGCCATCCCCGTCCTTCACAATCTGGCCCCCTCCACGGTTGTGGGTGAGGCCTGTGGTTGGAATTGGCTCCGCCTCTTAATAATCTCCTTGATTGGAAAGGGCGTAATAATTAAAAAAATAAGGTGTATCTTAGGAGAGCATGAAGGTCCTTGCTCTCTATGATTGTGCGTGCAGCCTTGTGCAAAAATTTGTTGGCGAGTTACAGAACTACTTTCGATACTTTTTGATACCAGCTCGTACACTTGACGACAGCATCGGAAGTCAGATTCTATGGGAGCGGCGTATTACCAACTTTTGTAACGGTATTAATGCGCACGGAACAATCGATTTCGATGTAACGAGTATTAGTGTTAGTAAGAATGTGTTTATGTAATCGTGCTTTTGGGTTGTCAGTTTTCAATCTTTAAAATAATTTGTTTATCCTCATTAATGTCACGTACAAGTTTAGACTGAAATATCTCGTAGACTATTCAGTAAAACTTTAAAAATCCTTTTGATTTGAGTCTCTATGAGCTGATCTTACAGTTTGTAACTATTAAATATGTTTTTAAAATACCCATTCTAAAAAAAATATTAAAACATTCAAATATCGTTTATCGTCTTTAAAAGTTAGTCTTATTTGGTAAACATTTAAAAAAAAGTCCAGTTTCATCCATGTTAAAAACATTATCAGGCTGATACTCCTGTAAAATTGGTTTTAAAATTGTAGTTTTCCACACTACAATCTGTCTCAGATATGCATCCACTTTCTCCAGAAATAACTTTTTCTTTTATTCCGTGACACATCTTAAATTTGTCTAACCACCAGAACTTGCTTGGAACTCCTCATGTTTTAAATTCTGTGCATATTCCATTGCCTTTACCTTTATGAATGGTCCTGAGACAAGCATGTTTCTATCTCTAACCATCTTCAGCCATTTCAACACTGCTTTGTTCTTTATGAGTGGTCCTGAGACAGGCATGTTTCTATCTCTCACCATCTTGAGCCATTCATCTCTCACCATCTTCAGCCATTTCAACACTGCTTCGTCCACATCCTCACCACCAACTTCAGCCATTTCAACACTGCTTCGTTCACGTCATCGTACTTACATGTCCTTAATCGTTTTCTGCAACTTCATGACTTTTTAAAACAGATTCCCGATTTTTTAGTATTATTGACACTGTATTTTGTGGAATCCCAAATTTCTGCACCACAACTTTTTTTTTTCACACTCCACAGTCCACATCTTTTAGCAATTCCACTTTTTCCATGACACTCAACGACTTTCTCTTTGACATGGTAAACGTTTTAGTAGAGCTGAACAAAGACTAACTAAAATCTCTCGGTTCAGTTTTGGTTTTAAGCCAATTAACACAAGTAACATACAAAACCGAAACAAGCCTTATAACTTTACACTAACCCCCTCTACAGTACAAATCAACACATCCGTTTTGTTTATTTGTCGGCTTTTTCTAGCCAGACCCAATCTATACTCCTTACCGTATCCTTTTCCCTCGCTCTGAAATTAAAAATTTCGACTCATAGAAATTTTTTTTGGTATATGGAAACAAATTTCAATGGAAATTTCACGGGACTAACAAAAAACTTTGACATATGGAAAATTTCGATATATGGAGGTCCGACTGTATTTATTAATTTTATTAAGATATGCAATATTATTTATTATTCATTGATAAATCATTTTCACAGTATTTTTGTCAAAAAAGAAAAATATTAATGTAAACAAACATCTATCATAAAAATGGGCATGGCACTTTTATTTTGTTGTTGTTATTCCTTCCTTTGCTTTTCCTGCCAAGCTGCCTTTGCCCTGAGGTACATGGTATTGATTGTACAGGAACAATAAACTATCTGGATCCAATTAGAGCAAAGTAAAGAAAATATTATAACTGTTTATGTATGAGACCATCCATGATGAGTGCAGATGATTTTTGTTTATATGAGGTTTGTTAGTATAAATTTAAATATTTATTAAAAATTGAAAATTATTGAAATGAAAGAAAAACATATCAATAAATATAAATTAATAATAATAATAATAATAATTCAATAAATCTATGTAAATTTTGAATTAATTACACGAGATATCTTAATTAATATTCATTAATCAAAATTTGCGTATTAATTTTTTTAAAATATGGTTCAATTTTTTTCATTTGTTGCTTGCATTTAGCAATCTCATGTATGGAAAGAAAACTGAAAAAACTCAGAAAAAATGATTACATTGTTAGAAAGAGAATGAAACATAATAAATTGTGAAAATTTCAAAAGATTTCAATGAAAGTTAACTGCAATATGATTTTTTAATTTTTTGCATATTAATTAGGCTTAATTACTTAATTAGCCAGCTTGTTAATATTTTTTAACTCTTGACACACAACAGGTTAAGCCATCAATACATTTGCAGTTATTAGCAGTTTGTGTTGCAAAAGACACACTATTGGCTATTGACTACTGCATACTGAAATCTTCATTTAGTGGAAAGTTTAAAATGGATTATTTTCTCAGTAGAAGTTTATATACTTCAGATATATTCCATCTATCCAAAGAAGTCTTGGGGTCATATTCTAATTAGGATATATTTAGAGGAAGATTATAACCAGTTAGAAATAAAATACTTTTGCCATTAACACATTTCTTATTATCAATTGTATCTTTTACAACAGCATAGTTACAACCAGATGTCATCACAAGATGTTTTAATCAGATCCATGAGTCTTAGAATTTTTTAAAACAAATCCTGTGTGGAAATAGTGGAGTAATGTTTGTTTTTTTTTTTTTTTAAAAATTTTTATCAGTATAAAACAATTACAGTATATTTATCACATTAAGTAATTTTGTGATAAATAAATGCATTATATATGAAATTTACAATAAAACATAATTGCACTTATGATGTAAAGTATTATTGTTAAATGTTTTGCGCTAAGCATTTTCAATATTGACTTGGAAAAAATTTTTTATTTTGTACACAATAAAAAAAGTTTGGCTATGCTTGTTTTATATTTAAATACTGTAATCCATATGTGAATTTTTAAAAACTTCAAGAAATAAAATTTTTGTTTTTGAAAAATTTTGCATTGTCATCTAATATAATTTTTCTTCCTACAGAGTTTTCAAAAGAACAATTTTGTCCAGATTGAATCAATGAAATTAAAGTCACAGAAATATGAAAGCAATTGTATTATTTTATATGAATGCAATTTTCCAATTCTTTTATGGCATAATGTTCTTTTATATAAATTTTAATCACTTATTAACATATGCAATTCAATCAAAACTACTAACAAATACAATATAATAATTGAAATATTTTTGATGTATACATTGCAAAGTCACAATATTCAGACAACAAATCTAAAGATATATAACAGTTTCAGGATTCTGCAAGATTCCAGAGTTTAGCTTGGACAAGTCTTCTATACTTCCAAAAATAAACTAACAACAAAGCTAAATCTAACATGAACATGACAAAAAAAACAAGTAAAATTAAATAATAAAAAAATGATTTATTGAACCTAAACACTTAAAAAAAGTGTTAGTAAAAGAATTATTTAAGCAATAATAACCATGTGTGTAAATATGAAACCGGAATTTTTTAGTAAAAAGTACACGTTCATCGTATGATAATGGTTAAGAGTATTTTATTCAAAGTATTGCCTATTATTAGTTATACATTTTTCCCATCTTTCTGGCAATGCGTGGATGCCATGCCAAAAAAACTGTTCTTCTTTTGAGGCAAACCAGTTATCGAGCCATTTTTATACATTTTTGTAGGAAGTGAAGTGCTCCTCAGCAAGTCCGTGCCCCATCGATGCAAATAAGTGAAAATCGGACGGAGCCAAGTCTGGTGAGTAAACCGCATGTGAAAGTATTTCCCAATTAAGTGCTTCCAATGTTTCCTCGACCAGTTTTGCTGTGTGTGATGGTGCATTATCATGAAGCAAAATCACTTTGTGTTGCCTTTTATCATATTCTGGTCGTTTTTCACGCAAAGCTCGATTCAAAGTGATCATTTGTTGTTGTTAGCGTTTAGCATTTACGATTTCACCAGGTTTTAGCAGCTCAAAATAAATCACACCCTTCTGATTCCACCAAACACAGAGCATTGTCTTCCGTCCAAATCGATTTGGCCTTGCAGTTGATGTCGATGGTTGTCCTGGATCAACCCAAGATTTTTTGCGCTTTGGATTCTCAAAATAGATCCATTTTTCATTGCCAGTCACAATTCGATGGAGAAATGACTTTCTTTTGTATCTGGCGAGTAGCATTTCGCAAGTGGTTTTTCGATTTTCCTGTTGTCTTTCATTCAGTTCATGCGGAACCCATTTTCCCAGCTTTTGGATCTTTCCCATGGCTTTTAAACGTATGGAGACGGCTTCTCGTGACCCATTCAGTTGATCTGCGAGTTTTTTTTTGCATTTGAGCATCATCCTCATCCAACAATGCTTGCAATTCACTGTCTTCAAACTTTTTTGGTGGTCTTCCACGTTCTTCGTTTCTCACATCAAAATCACCACGTTTGAATTTATTAAACCATTCATAGCATTGTGATTTACCAAGAGCTTGTTCACCGTAAGCTTCGACAAGCATTCGACGTGATTCTGCAGCAGTTTTCTTCAAATGATGATAAAAAAATCAATGATGTCCGCAAATCGTAACTTGTAGGCACAAAAGTTGATTTTTAGCATCGTAAAAAACCTTGCATTATTGTATGAAACTTGTATGGTTATGAATTGGATGTTGTTGACAGATGTCAAAAGAAAACAATGGCGCCGATGACGCAGTTTGACGAAACATACATTGACAGGTAGCGCCATTTATTGGCAAATTCCAGTTTCATATTTACACACTTGGTAAAGTATAAAAAAGGTTAGTATTAAACTTTTTAATGATCAATCCAAAGAACCAAAGCAACAATAAAATTATTAATTCAAAATAATAATTAATCTTAAAGAAAAACTTAATCTAATACCTCCACACACTGATACAGAAAAAGCAATCAACTGTTGATATTACAAAAGAGAGAGAGATTCTTTTGTAATATCAACAGCTTATTGCTTTTTCACTAATTCAGTTGAAAGCAAATTACACCTTCTGGTCTAGCAGCAAACATCTTTTTTCATAGTAGCAACTTTTACAAGTCCTGTGCTCAGCTCATTTACTTAGTCATGCAACAACTTCTGTTTTTCTGGTTTACAGATAAAAACAAAACAATCATGTCATCATCATTACAATTGACTATATTTATTTACCAATTTATAAATCATCTATAAGAGATTACTCTTCAATTCTCAAATCAAATTGCAAAGTCGCGCTTTAAAATTACACCTCCTGGTCTAGTAGCAACTTTTACAAGTCCTGTGCTCAGCTCATTTACTTAGTCATGCAACAACTTCGAATCAGTGATATTAATTTAAAATAGATGATGTCATGTGACAAATGTGTCCATCAGGAAGATTGAATTTGTTTCATAACTTGTACTGTCAAGTTTCCAAGATGGGAACATGAATTATAATTTAACTTTTAAACTAAACATAATATTTCAAATGCTGATGATAATAGGAGAGGTCAGGGTTATATCTTCACACACACTTTATTTTAAAATATATAATTATATAAAAAGTTATTGTTGTCATCATCATCCAATTCAGAAAAGTGATATATTGATATACTCATAATATCTTTTGTGTGTATTTCTAAGGGCTAATACCATAAACTAGCAGTCTCCAAACTTCTTTAATCATGCACCTCTATCAGTAAAGAAAAATAGAATGTGCCCCGTATAATAGGCATGAATTATTTCATTACACTTTGGAGATTGCTGCCATAGATAGTGTTCATATAAACCGTTGCAAGCATATTTATCAATAAAACCAATTGATTTTTTATGTCATCTAATTGGATATATGGATCAATACATGTGTCCTTTAGAAAAAGCTTGGTTCCTGTTCTGATTTCAACAGGGTATGCCAGCTAAATCCGGACAAAATAAACAATTTAATTAAACAAAATTTTATTTAACAAGAAGAATAAAATTATCAAAATTATCATTTGCACATTAATTTGGGATCCCTTTAGATTAAAATTACTCAATGTAATTCCCTTCTGCCTCAATTACTGCCTCGACCAGAAACGATGACATGCCCTGCACAACGCCTGCTTGTCCAAGTTCGAAAACACTGCCTCAATAGCGGCCCGGAGAGATGCCACATTAGGATGTCTCGACTTATTAGAGACCCTTTCAACAACGCTCCATACTGGAGAGATGCCACATTAGGATGTCTCGACGTATTAGAGACCCTTTCAACAATTCTCCGTATGTAATAGTCCAAAGGATTCAAATCTGGACTGTTAGGAGGTAGAATTCTTTAGCAGAGTTCTTTAGACCAAAACGTATCCATGTTGTCTGACAACCAGTTTTGTACTAAATGACTGGATGTGTGATATCCGTGTTGTCTGACAACCAGTTTTGCACTAAATGACTGATGTGCACAGGTGTGCCATCCTGCTGGAAGATGTAGGGTCTCCCGGAAGCCATAGTTTCCATCCAAGGTTTAACTATTGTTGTAAGAACATGCAAGTAAACCTCTTTTGTCATGGTTTCCCCCTTTCCAAAGACATGCGGCGGCATGATGTCACCTTCACCCGGAAACGCTGGCTGGAAACTTTGTCCTAGCTATTACGGGGACATCTTCGAGGTCGTAGGCAAGCCAACGAGCATTTCTCCGGTTTACTTTGGCATCAACAGTAAAAATTTTCTCATCAGAAAAAAATCTGATGCATCCTGCAGCTTCATTCTTCATTTAACACAGAAGCAAGTTGCAGCGAGCAACTCTTTGTTTTAGCGGCATTAAACAGAATCTGTCGTACTTTTATGACGTAGGACTTGTACCGTAGGTCCTCTTCCGCAATTCGACGCATTGTGGCCCACACCTGTAGGTCCTCTTCCGCAATTCGACGCATTGTGGCCTCACTCACACCCACAATTCGACGCATTGTGGTCTCACTCACACCCAATGTTTTTGCCAACTACGCATTGTGGTCTCACTCACACCCAATGTTTTTGCCAACTGCCTGAGTGCATCGTGGCCTCACTCACACCCAATGTTTTTGCCAACTGTCTGAGAGATTGCCCTGGGTCTCAAGATGAGCTCTTGAGCTCATCGGAACTTCCGTGTTCTTCATGATCTCCCCTGGAATGACTCTTCCTTGCCGGGTTGGCAGAACCTTCCGAAGATGAGCTCTTGAGTCCTTTGGACAACTTCCAGTGTCCTTGACGATCTCCCCCTGGAATGACTCTTCTTGCCGGGTTGGCAGAACCTTCTTCAGTCTTCTCTGAAGCCGCATATACTTCTCTGAAGCACATATCTAGCAGCAACATCATAAACTGTCGATCTTGGATAGTTAAGTAGCAGCTACATCATAAACTGTCGATTTTGGATAGTTAAAGAACCGAATTATTTCGAAAGGTGAAGGTCCAGCGCAAAGGCCTTCGATTATCGCTGCTCTCCGATTATATTCTGCTTCGATCTTAACTGATCAGCTATTTTGTACTTATCCTCAAACGCATCGTTTAAAACGTCAGCAGCATCATAGCATTGATGTCAAATATGGCGGGAAATAAAAACGTCAGCAGCATCGTAGCGCTGATGTCTGTCTGGCTTACTAAAACGTCAGCAGCATCATAGTGCTGATGTAAAATATGCTTCGATCTTAACTGATCAGCTATTTTGTACTTATCCTCAAACGCATCGTTTAAAACGTCAGCAGCATCATAGCATTGATGTCAAATATGGCGGGAAATAAAAACGTCAGCAGCATCGTAGCGCTGATCATCGTCTGTCTGGCTTACTAAAACGTCAGCAGTATCGTAGTGCTGACGTAAAATATGGCGTAAATTCAATTTGAAATTTGTCCGGATTTAGCTGACTCAGCCTATATACGTATTTTTTATTTATTGTAATTTTAAATGAAATTAATTGACGTTGTATTATTTCAAACGTATTTTGAGTCTCTCCCCCTTCAAAATTTTTCATAGCACTATGTTTGATTATTATAAAATTTTTCTCCAAGCTAATCAGAGAAATACTATGATATTTTTAGAGTATCCTTAAAACATATGCAAAGGAATTTTATACACACATTAATTTTGCAGTTTCATTGTAATGCAAGATTATTTTATCAGCAGGGAATTTTTGTAATATTTTTATAAAAAGTAAACAATAAGTTTTAGCAATTTTTTTTTATACTCTATGTAAAATATTATTTGATAGATTGAATGACAGTAGTCTGAAATTACATATTCTGAGGGTTTAATGATACATAATACTTGTAATATGATGATAAATTTGTCCCTGCAATAATTTATAAAGTTAATAATTATGGCAGTACTGGAAACTCCATAATATAGTATTCTTGTTGTTTTTTCTTATTTTTTAATATATTATTAGTCCTTTGCTCATAAATTTTATAAATTAATGAAATTAATTTTTTCTAGTTTTATCTTTTTCCTTTTTATTTTCATTTATGAAGAAATGTAAATAAAAAAAATTTCTTTAAAAAATTTTTTTCCATTATTTTCAATTATTCTGGTTCTTTCGTTATTTAGATTTCAAGCATTAAATTAGCATTCTGTATCTATTGAATATTCTTTTTGAATGCTGTATAAATATCAGTAATATTGATGAAGTAGAATGAAAGTTATAGCAAGTTAAATTTCTGCTGAAATGATTGTTGTCATAAACTAGAGTATCAATGTGTATTGTACTTGATCAGTCATGGCTACACGTCTTGATTAATATTTCCACGTTTCATTGGTATTAGAATGCTGATAAATCTGCTTCTGAATTATTAAATATTTTATTTTTTTGATGTAAGAAAATTTTGGGTAAATTTTGTAAAAAGTTTTTCTAATTAATGAGTCTTGGAATTAAAGCAGAAACTAAAGAAAAATCTAAAATATTGTAAAGTTTTTTATTTTTCATATAATAAATCAGTTGATTATCTTTCAAAATTTTGCTATAGGAGAGAAGTTGTATGAAGAGAACTTTTTAAGTTGATTTTTCTATTTTCTAAAGCAGTGGTTCTTAACCTGTATTCTGCAAACATGTTACAAGTGTTCCACAAAATTATGAAAGCGAGGTATACTTGAATGAGCTTAGCGTACTATTCACTACACATTTTATAATATAGACAAGATTCAACTTGCATTTTCGAATAAACTATTAATTAAGCAGGCTTACCCACAGAAGCACTTAAGATTTTAATACAGTTTTCGACATCACATTTGTGTGAGCTAGGCTCCTCAACATTAATGAACATGAAAAGTAAAAAATGCAAAAGATTTAGGAATATTGATGATGGAATGAGGGTAGCTCTATCACATATTAGACCTGACATTGCTCAAATATGCAAATGACAATTAGTTCATGCATTGCATTAAACTTGATTTATAAATGTTCCGTTTTTCTAAGAGAGTTAGTTACAGTTCTTAAGAATGTGTTTTTTTTAATTAAGTGTTTCTTTTTACTGTTATTTAATGTGTAATGTATAATTTTTAGTGAAATATATGTTCATGTTTCTAATTCAGTTAGCGCATACATACTTGTATCGATGGTCGCAGCTAAGCTGGACAGACAGTACAAACATTGCATTTTATATACATAGATTAAATATTTTATTTGGGAATATTTTTGGCAAGTTTCAGTCAGATGTGTTCTATTTGTAGAACAGAATTTAGAATTGCAAATTGTAATAAAAATACTATTAAGCTGTTATATATAGATATAAAGAAAATAAATTTTGCATGGAATCTGGCAGTGATAGAAGTAGGAATGCTGATATATTCTGTTCTGTTAAGAATCTAATCTCTAATAAGAGAATTATATTTGAAAACAAGCACTAGTTTAAAGTGGAAAATTAAATAATTTATTGATGCGCTTTCGACTTTAACAAGTCATCTTCAGCATACAAATTTAAGTATAGAACATTCTGGAACAACTTTTATAGAACATTATATAAATTCAAAAATTTTAAAATGTAGATAATTAGAACATACATTAAAGTAGAACAATTAAATATACACATGCTAAGAGTTATATTAACGTTTAAATGATTACAACATAACAAACAATAATAACATAATAAACAAAAAGAACATAATAAACAAAAAGAAAACTTAAATAAATTAATACGATAAATTACGATAGTGGCTGATTGGTGGCATTTGCAAAAACCATTGTGGTGGTATGTTGATGGGTTGATTGTCAGTAATGACGTGGGTTTTCTTTCTATATATTTCAATAACAATGGCTTCAGCAGTTTTAATATCTTTGGCCTTATCAAATTGTCTAACTATACCTGTTTGACTCCATTCGATGTTGACATCATATTTGTAAAAATGTTTGACAAGCGCAGCAGAGAAGTTAGCTTTTTGTATGTCATTTTGATGTTCTTTTAAGTGAGTGGCAAGAAACCTAGTTATTACCCACGTATATTTCATGCTTATTAGAGTCATTGTTGTAAATAGGAAAAATATAAATGCCAGCACGTTTAGAAGATGGTAATGGTGGTTTAATGTTCTATAAGGCATGAAACATAGTATTTAGCTGAGCATAGGGTAGAGAATACTTAAATTTGTATGCTGAAGATGACTTGTTAAAGTCGAAAGCACTTCAATAAATTATTTAATTTTCCACTTTAAACTAGTGCTTGTTTTCAAATATAATTCTTGAATCTAATCTCATCACCAATTGAAACTTGAGAGTTTTAGCATTCACATTTTAGTGACAAATTATCTATTTTCAAATAATTATGTATAATTTTCAATTAATCTATAATAATGATCCATATAATAATTTACTATTATTTTCATTTCACTTACAATGTAAAACATTAGCAAACTGACCAGAATTTAATTATGATTTTTCATTTTTTCTCTACAAAACACAGTTCAGCAACTTTAACAACTAGTTCAGTCGGCTGAATGAAGCAGTGGAGAAATCTAAACCTGGATTGAGACGCTTGAACTCATTGAAGCCAGCATCAAGATTCTTGAAAGCTTTATTTGAATGAGCAGTTAGAGATTTTAGTGTTTGATTTCCTCATACTGTTGTCAAAAATTTATGAATTGCATTATTTGTTATTGCACATAATCAGATGAAACATCTAATCTCCATACTTCAAAAGAAAATTCCTCCTCCTCAAATAATTTGATTTTCCAGATTTTCATATTTTTATAAATTTCCCATAAATACAATAAATGTACACCTAGCCCTCAATTTGCACAATACTTAATTTACACGGTTTCGCTTTTACATGGTTTTTAAATGAAAACAAAAATATTTTTGGTTTTATTTTGATTGTTTTGCATTATGCCATTTATAAATTAATGTTTTATTTTGATTGTTTTGCATTATGCCATTTATAAATTTAAAAAAGAATTTTATTTTGATTGTTTTGTATTATGCCATTTATAAATTAAAAGAGCGTTTTATTTTGATTGTTTTGTATTATGCCATTTATAAATTAAAAGAGTATCAATAAATAACAATTTGTGGGTTACGAGTTTTGATAGAAATTAATAAAGAGTGAATACAGCATATATTTCATATAGTCCAATTTATTTACACACAAAACAAAATAATCTGGTTTCACTATAACTAAAATCAACATATCAAAATACGTTCATCCTTAACTTTTTCTACCAGATTTCTTAGTTGTTCAAGATGTTTGTCAATCCAGGGCCGTGCTATGATACAGAGAGGCGGCTGCATCAGGCGGCACCGTAAGGGGGTGGCATAAGCCGCGAAATGAAAATATTTAAAGGGCGTCATTTCGAAGGCTTGCATCATGAACTTCTAGTGAGCTAACAGAGTTTAGTGTAATGTGTGATTTGTTCCGCCTTCTTGGCGGAATAAGATAATTGCAGGAAACAGTTTCCATCAAGAATTTAAGGATAATTTCATAGTTTCCGGGAACACTCCTTTCTTCAGATGAAGGGGTTACGTTCCTGGTGCTTGACTTCCGGATCCAGTACTGCACTCCTGCAGGTTTCAAGCTAGGTTCCTGGGCTGTGTTTTTTCAGGACCCCATGGCGGGGGTAGGTTCTCTAACTCTCTGGACCCTTGTAGGGTCGTCCGGTGGACAGAGCCTTGTCCTCTTGGACTGATATCGAGAAACTCAAATTTTGTCAGGCTATGAAGTTCAATCTCGGCCAATTGCCAATTTTCTTTGAGGGCCGAATTCGCCCCCTTCAGAAGATTAAACCAAGCGAATTGTCTTCAATTCTTCGTTCGGCTGTATCGTCACATTCGCACTTGACGGATATCCGCTACACCAGTGCGGGCCTTCTACTAAAAACTGACAATTATGGATGCGCGAAGGAAATCCTCCGACTGACGATATTAAGAGCGACGCAGGTGACGGACCCCTTGCCGCGGACTGCATCCAAACCGACTTTCTGATTCGCGACGTTGATGACTCAATTGCCGCTGTAGACATTCTGGAAGCTATTCAAGGGAACGATACCACTTCGCGGGGGTTCGTCGATTCTCCCGAGTTGTTGATGGGTGACGTCTCCCAAGCACCACAGTTCTTTTGTCCACGATCGGGAGGGATGATCTGGACTTCGTGACATTCTTCTTTCGCCGTTACCGATGTTCGCTCTTCATCCCACGCTATCGGGCATGTACAATGTGTCGAGCCTTTGGTCAGCTGCAAAGGTATGCAAGGTTCCTTACAGTATGGACGATGCAGTGGTCACCACGCTACAACAGACTATACGTTTTCATTCCCTCGCTGCTGTTGACACTGCGGGGAAACCACTCGGCATTGGATCTAACTTGCCCGAAAGTCAGCGCAGAGGCGGAACGCCTCCGCATCGCGGTGCTTCAAAGAGACTCGAGATCTAGGGCGCTATACTAACACTATCGTTGGCCTTAAAGCTGTCATTATGACGTCAGTGAACGAGGCATCGGTGGAGGGTGCGATACTCAACTTTGGTAACAATCTTCGTGTCACCGATCTGTCGTTCACTAGTCATTAGTGATCGACAGGGTGAAGCGTGCCGTTAAGTTCCAGCGATATTCGCTATTTGTTCTAACATGGTCGATAATCTAAAGATTTTCAGTCTGTCCAAGTATAAAATAGATTATATTAAAGGAATAAAATATATATATATATTTAAAAGAAATAATATACTGTATATAAAACAGATATACAGTTTAAATGTATAACTTTATTTCTTTTCATCTTTTTGTGGCCGTCCTTCTGAACGTAAATGCTGACAACATTTTCTTTGTCTTTAATAATGTAATTTGAATACAATTTGCCAATATATATAAAAGAGAAAAGTCATCTAATAAAATTTTATAAAAACGAAAGCATATATTTGTACATGTGTTTAAAGTTACTACTTTGTACGTCTTTTTATCGCTAAATTAAATTCTTAATTAGGAAATACAATGTTTGTTTATCTGTTAAAAGATTCGGTTGATTTTCCATAAAATCAATCATTATTTCAAATTGTTTACCTATTGCTTTACGGAACGTATTCCGCCATTTTTTAAAGTTCAGTAAAATGAAACACGTGATAACAACTACGTTTTCCATTGGTTATTACTTCCAGAAATGACGTTTTCGTGACGTTGTAAACGTTGTGCTCGTTGAGGAGGTAACGATACAACAGAAGGCCAACGACTATCGTCAGAGCTGAGTTCAGTATCGCATTTTTAAAGTGAAGGGAGGGTCGTTGGTGATAACTCAACGATTATCGTTTCTCATCGTATGTCGTTATGTTCAGTATAACCCTCCACAATCGATGAAGCGCGCCACCCGACCGGAGCCATTTTAAGCGACGACGGCCGCTACGCTATCCTCTCAGTCGATCCAACCCGTTGGAAAGGGAAAGGAGCGGATTCCACCGCCAAAGCAATCAACAGACGTCAACTGAACGTTGCTCGCTGCTATACAGGATCTCACAGTTCAACTACAGGAATGCATTACTCGTATTAAAAACTTCAAAATCACAGTTTCTTCGGTACTGGCAACAATGGGTAAACCCATTTATCCGGCGCCATCGGAGCATGACCCGAAAAGTCGCCCACCAATGACTATGCCCCTACGAGCCAGCAGTTCAAAGGCCCCCCTCAGTCGCTACCAACCATCCCGCCTCCAAAACGACCCAAAAAGAGCGGGAAGGAAACAGACCTAATCAAGTCACGAGACGAAGACTGCCAGGTAGGTCTCCCTCTTGGGACGTCGGACGGAACAGGCAAGGCTCTCCCGGCGAGACGCATAGGTCATGCAGATGGAAAATAATGTCGTCTCTTCCTTCGTATCACCACTACGGACAAACGGGCCTAGTCAACATGGACAGTGGCAAAAGCCTCTCGTTGGCAGAATCGGTGAAGCTCCACCGATGGCACAACAGGTTAAATAAATCATTTGATGGATAAACTAACACGTAGTCCAGTGGAAGGCAAGAGGCGTACGAGCCAATCGGCTACAGCTTTTAAATGCGAAATGGTTTTCCTCGACAGAGGTAATTATCATCCAGGAGACGTGGCTGCAACCGGATAACCCATTCACATTACCAGATTTTACGATATACAGTCAGGATCGTGCAGGCCACACCGGAGGCGGACTCTCGAAGGCTGTCTCTAATCGCTATGCTTCCCAGCTCAAAAAGAAACACCAGACTTATCTCCTGAGGTCGAACTACTACGGGTGGATATCAGGAGGGAGGATGTCCAGTCACAATGTTAAACATCTACGTCCCTCATGATAAACTATTGGCAGAGCATATGATGGAAATTACAATGATTCTCCAATCCCCGTTTTTCCTGGGCTGCGACTGGAACGCTCGCCATCCGGCGTGGGATTCGTCAGCGATTCGACCAACATCCGCCGGAGCTGCGCTCTTCGACTGGATGATTACAACGAACTGCGTCTTACTTAACACAGATCATCCGACTCACTTTTGGGGTGGCGAGGGTTCATTTGCATTAGACATCTCTTTCTGCTCGCCGGATATACAGTATTCGATAAATCGTCCCGCTCTCCTTCTCTTGACTCCCTGGGTAGTAACTACGCTCCAATACAGATTGACCTATATGTCCCAGGACTAGTCTCTACTCCTCAGCATCACCGACTCCGAAGATATACAGATTGGAAGCAGATAGGCCATATAGTTTCGGAAGCTATTCCACCAGATTTGCACACCCTCACGATCGCGGGTTTACTTCGACCATGCTCCACATCAAAAGCCAGTACACAACAACAGTTGCACGAGATAACTCCACTTACCAGTGGTGGACGCCAAAGTGCAGCTGCTTCAGAGCGAGGAAACGTCGGGCACTGCGCCTAGCACGCCGTCTGGTTGACGAGGACTGGTAGCGAGAATATCTACGCCTGTCGGCATGTTTACGCCGCGACCTCCAAACTCGACGCCGGTGGTGGGATAACTTTTGTCTCACCTGCGCGTCGTCGGGGTCAATTTACCTTATGTTCTGAAGATCCCGCTCACAAAATCCAGCCAACGAGATATCGACGGAGATCCTCCACACACCAGAGGGGCGGATCATCGCGGACCCGAGACTTCAAGCAGAAGAACTCGATGCCTACTTCTGCCGCTCCCGCCCATAGGGAACCTTTGGCCCCCTTCCCAGACTTCATCATGTGCGTCCATAGACTCTGGACTTCGATTTCACCCGGCGGGAATTAGAAATGGCAATCCACGACTCAAAAGACAGTACTTCAAGGGCAGATAAGATCTCCAGCCGTCTGGTAAGAGCATTGGACAATCACAGCAGGAAAGCTCTTCTCCACTTATACAATCGCAGTTGGACCACGAGAGAGATGCCAACTCTTGGACATCGGCCACAATCGTCTCGATACGGAAGCCGAAAGGAGCTCCATCAGAACTGACATCCTATCGTCCTATCGCTTTAAAATACGGTTAGGTTAGGTTAATTATAGTTGCCGGCACGAAAGTTGGAGGAAAATGACGCATGCGTATTTGAGAAAATGAGTTGGTTTGATGGATGGTATGAGATGCAATTCCTGGTAAGTTATTAATTTAGATGATGAACAATGATGTAAAATATAAAAATAAATATTTCTTAAACAGTTAGAGTTAAGTTAGTATTGTGATTATTCATTGTGAGATTAGCTAATGGCCAGAATCTCACAAAGCAAGAACCAATTACCATATTTTACATATAGTTAATACTTCAAATAGTGCGAGAAATTCATGGAACCAATTATTCGTTCTAATCGAGGCCTTGATATAAAAAAAATAAACAGAATCAGAAGACTTAATGAAAATAAAATGAGAGAATTGGATATATATATATATATATTTAGTGACAGCATAAAATTATTAGAAATTGTATCTTTAGAATTATTAATTATGAGTATATTTTTTACAAACGATTATCATAGAATTGCTTACTATTTTTATGTACATACATACATTTATATATGTATATATGTTCATATATACAGGGTCGTGCAGGTAAATCCGGACAAATTTAACGCACGAATTTTCGCTATTCATATATACATACATGCATACATTTATATATGTATATATGTTCATATATACAGGGTTGTGCAGGTAAATCCGGACAAATTTAACGCACGAATTTTCGCTATTTCCAAATTTCGAATCGAACATAATAACGATGTTAAATTAAATTTATACATATGACTTATGGTTTATAGTGCTGAAAATGGTCTTGTACTAAAAGTGCTTCACTAAATAAATAATAGTGTGCATAATTACTGCTGAAGTAAGCTTGAGTTTAAAATATTAAGTTATTATAAGTCTAAACAGAAATAATTTTAAGGATTATTTACTATATTTGAGAACATAAAAAATGATGCATATGCTTTTGAATATGCATCATTTATTTCATATATGCATCTTTTGAATATGCATCATTTATTTAAATGATGCATATTCAAAAGCAATCCCTTGTCAACTTCAGGTTTTCTAATATCAATATGCATAATGTTTTTTACTTGTTAATTAATACTGGATTTATCTGCATAATTTTTTCATTATTATTATATTTTTAATACTATGCAAAATGAAAACAGAAGATTATATGAATTTTAGAAAATATTTATAAAAATGTATTATTAGCTAGAACAACAAAAGTAAATCATTATATATTTAAACTCTAAAATAAAATTATGACATCTTTAACAAATTTTCCCATTTTGTTTGTGTTAGAATAATCAGATATTTAAAATCCAATAATTCTAACACAATTAATTGTTGTCTAGATTTATGATGCATTTTGTGCTGAATCATTTCAGTTTTCACATATCATATTATAAAATGCAACTTTAAACTATGATTATACTTGTAAAAATGATTTTATTTCTGTTTTAAATAAATATAAAGGCAATACCACATTTTCTTGGACACATTTAAAACATGAAATTTATATGCAACATAAAACTTCTATTATTTTATAATATACAATGTTATTTTTATTGACTTTTAGTACAAATATAACTGCACCAATATTTACAAAAAATATAATATAATGATGAATCACAAAGTTGAAATACTGATTTGCACTTCTGGCAATCAATGTTGACATTTCAATCCCATCTGTTGCTGTGAAGTTTTCTTTGTGTAGTTTAGTTTTTAATTTTACTTCTCAAACTTTTAATTCATTATTTAAATAATGTTCTGTATCTCAAAATAATGGTAAATTTTTCTCTGATATTTGATAGCAACTGTATACTTTAATAAAAATCAAGATGGGGAAAATTATATAAATTTTTTCATAATTTACTATTCTAAATTTTGAGAAAGAAGTTATATAGTGGAGAATATTTTGTAGCTATACAAAAATTAGATAAATAATATAATTGTTAAAATATCAAATTTATAAATTAATACTCTATATATAGTTTTATAAATGATATAGAAAATATTTATATAATAAGCAATCTTTTCATATGTTTGGATTATAATATATATTAATCTTTCTTTCCAGATGTTGAAATCTTAACATATTGGTGCCCAACATCATATGGCAAATCAATTGTTCAAAATTACACTTCCTGTCCAGTGCTACATCATATAGCTCTGCTTAAAACTGTATTCATCAAGTTTTTTTATAATTTTTAAACTGATTTATCCTTATGTGTGATGCTATCATTGTTTGTTATAGTTTAATGAAAATTTTGCCCTCTAATATAAAAAAATTCAATTTTTTATAATTTTTTTTAAATAATAATAAACATCACCCGAGTTGTGGCCTACCTCAAGCCCTGACTGCAATCCCCTCGACTATTACGTGTAGGGGCGTTGTCGAATCAAAGGTCAACGGAAAACCAACGCAACAGCAAAGACTCCCTGAAAGCTTCCATTGTCGAGATCATGACCTCGTTAGACCAAAGAGGTGAAGCATGTATGTCGAGTTTCCGGACCCGCCTGGAAAAATTTGTAATATCAGAGTTTCCGGACCCGCCTGGAAAAAGTTGTAGCATTATATGGCTGCCTGGAAAAAGTTGTAGCATCAGATGGTGGCTACATAGAGTAACTACAATAGTAAATAATGTAAATATGTTTTTATCTAGTTTTCTTTATAATAAATTTATTATTTCTTGCAATTTTGTCATTTTTAATTACATCGCGAGTAATCCGGATTTATCTGCACGACCCTGTATATACAAGGTCCATTCAATAAATAACCGGAAAAGTTGTATAAAAAATATAAAACTTTGACAAAGTTGGTGCTTCTTTGTTATATTTTGGTGGTGTCCCAGAACTATTATCAGATGGGCCTGGCACGCCTGCCTTGCGAACAAGATGCTGGGAATCATTGAACATGACCTTACCAGCATTTCTTTCAGTTCACACCTTCTTGGGTTTTGGAGATGAAGAATGTCGCCACTCCACTGAAGCCCGCTTTCGTTTAGTTTCATAAAAATGCACCCAACTTTCATCTCCCATTACAATATGGGGAAGAAATGCCTCCCCTTCAGCCTCGTACTGTCACAAAAGCTCCCTGCACACATCCATGCACCTTTCTTTCATTTCTGATGACAAATGTTTTGGAAACCACCTTGCACACACTTTCTTAAACAGCAATACGTCATGAACAATATGGTAGGCTGATCCGACACTAAATCTTCATCTTTGCTGCAATATCACTCACCATAATATGCCTGTTTTCCTGTATCAACTCATCAACTCTTGCAATATTGTTCTCTGTGACTGCACAGACAGAGTGTCCTGGGCATAGCAAATCTTCAACACTTGTTACACCCCGTTTGAACTTATCTGCCCACTCATACACTTGTGTTCGACTCAAACAACTTTCACCATATTGCATTGCCTAATGACACTCCGCTGCTCCACATTGGTGCAAACCTGCAAGGGTGCCACCGTCTTGTTTCACTGATTCCCAGCATCCGTTCGCAAGGCAGGCATGCCAGGCCCATCTGATAATAGTTCTAGGACACTACCAAAAAATAACAAAGAAGCTCAAACTTTGTTGAAGTTTTGTATTTTTTATACAACTTTTCTGGTTATTTATTGAATGGACCTTGTAAAAATAGCATCACAATCATAAAATTATGGCTAATAAAATGTCAATATTTTTTCAGAAAATAAATTAATAATAATATACTATACATAGGTGAGTGTGTAAATATATTTATTCCTAATATATATATACACATACATATATCCACATACCCCACATGTGCATTCATGTACAGTTGTATATTATTATTATTTTACTTATTTTCTGAAGAAGTGTTGACATTTTATTAGCCATAATTTTAGATTGTGATGTTTTATTACTTAATTTTGAAAAGTCGCAATATTCAACAACAATAACAACAATCTAAACCTAACAGTTTTTATGACTCTGCAAATCCAAAGTCCAGTCTTTTTACTATTTCCTAAAATAAATCAATCAATATAACATTAACTAACTTCTACACAACAAAAACAAACAACCAAAAAACTTACAGTTTAAAGTATCAAACAAGTGTTAGATTTAAATAACAACAAAAATGATGTTAGAAACTAATACTAATAAATTGAATAAATTCTCAAAACAAGTAAAAGTTAAATAATAAAAATAATCTAGTTGACTCAAACACTTACATAAAAAGTGTTAACCAAAGCTTTATTTAGATAATAATAAAGCACAAAACAAATTGTCAATAGAACTTGTTTAATCAAAATTCAAAGATTTCAAATATTCAAAACAATAATAAATATAACCTTAAATACTAATAAATTCTATACCTCCATGCTCCGATACAAACTCAAATAATTGTCAATCTTACAAGAAAGTCAGAAGTCACAAATCAGCTTCAATGCAATACAACATCTCTCTCTCTCTCTCTCTCTCTCTCTCTCTCTCTGTCAGTTGACGCATACGTTTTTATCCAAGTGACTTTCATAGTCCTAAACTTGTATCATTTATATAAGTCATGCAACAAGTTCAAGTTTCTTAGTTTACAGAGCAATCAGTTCATTCCAACCTCTTTACCAAATTAATTATGTACTGAATATAAAACATTGATAAGAGATTATTATATTCTCACATTGGATCAGTGGTAATGATTTAAATTAGATGATATCAGGAGCTGAGAGAGTTCATTGAGAGACGGACTTCTTGTCCATAACACGTAATTTCTAACTGATGACACGGAGAGCATGAAAAGTGAGTTAGCTCTTTTAAACTAAACATAATACATTAAATAATAATGAAAATAATAGGAAATAATAGTGGAGAGCATAATAAAGTAATAAGATAGGTCAGAATTAACTTCTTCACAATTTATATCTGAATTCTTTAGTTCATATTAAATACATAAAATATATAAAAAGAACATAGAAATTAACAGATTTTTTAAATTTATACTATGAAGAAAAAGTTTAATAATAGTCACTAATTAATGGCATAATATTTACAATTTAAATTAATTTGTTTTTGTATTAAATAAATGCCAAATGAATTTTGTTTGTTCTAATGGATCAATATAATGACAAAAAAAAATGTTTTCCTAATGTAAATTGTTTTATATTTACTTTGGATTTTGTTTTCACAGTTTTTAAATTTTTAATCATATACTTTATTTAAATAGGCTACTATATATAATATATACAAATACTATATACAGCCAGTCCCTGACTTATTTAAGTAGATCATTCAGCAAAACCCTACATGAATCAAATTCATGTATATTAGAGCATAGATTATACAGTACTAGTGGGTCACAAAATCTTAAGATTAAAAATAGTTATATTAAAGACTAAGCAGATAAGTAGCATGATAAAGCAGTCGCTTATCATCTTGGAGGAACCAGATTCAATTCCATGTCCCACAACTTCAGTTTTCTCAGGAAGGGCTGGGTTCAGGCCCAGTCATTAACTAAAAAACAACAGAACCAGAATACATATAGACTCTTAAGTTTATGAACCTTCTGGAAATTATGAGAGTTGCATTAAAGAACAATTAAACTGTAGAAGAAATCAACAGGCAAATAATCAATATCAAACCCAAGTTTTTCCTAATATGCTATATGCAGTATATGTTTTCAAACTATTCCCAGGCAATCCTGGGCACACTTTGCTAGTGATATATAATTTCAATTGAATACAGCATGTAAAATGTTCAATAAGTTATGTAATGTAACTGCAGCTACAGAATATTATATCCATTTTTCCATAAATCTTTAATCTTTTACAACTGTAGTGTTTCCATTCATGAATATTTTCAATAGCTTAACATTTCTGATTAGTAAGAAATAACTCTATGACGTAAAATTTTCAATTTGTTCCAAACAAAAAATTCATTAAAAAGTTTTAATTTGAATTTTTGTTTTTTTGTGTACACTTGTGCACTTTGTGTATGTGTGTGTGTCAGTCACATAAATTCAACTTAATATATGAGCATGCTGTTGTTGCTGTTACATTAATTATGTATTAGGTAGAATGAGATAAAGCTATATATTAAAATTATTTGACACTATTAGTATATTGTATTGCATCTTTATAATTAATTAAAGTATAACTTGAATGTTAAATATAAGTAGTATCAAAAACAAATAAAATGTTACAATTTTCAAAACTTTTTATCTGAAAATTACTAAGTGTAATGTTTAATTTAATACTACTTTTTAATGATTAAAAAAATATAAAAAATAAATTATTAAATACTCAAAAATTAATATTTTAAAGAAATAAAATTTAAAGAAATATAAATACTAATTAGATGTTAAATACTAATATAAAATTTTATTTAGCATTCCTTTACAAAATAAAATCACATTGGTGCCTTGCAATTCAACACTAATCTGTTGGCAAAGTAACGTCGAATTGAGAAACTGTCAAATTGTGGGACAATATTTCCCATATAAGACTAATCCGTCGCCGAACTAATGTCGAATTGAGAAACTGTCGAATTGCGGGACAATATTTCCTATATGTTATTGGACCCCCATCTCACTCCCCTAACTAGTGAGTGAGAGAGATACAATATATTATTTAACTGTCGAATTGCAGGCATTTCCCATATAAGAAGACTATGTAAAATAGATTAATTCGTTATCGGTCCTCATCTCACTCTCCTAACGGATGAGGGGAGAGGGATACACTATATTATATCCCACTCCCCTAATGAGTGAGATGAAAGAGATACACTATATTATTTACTCCAATTCCCGTTAACGGTGAGGTGAGCTACACTATATTATTTACTTTATTATATAGTCGCACCCTGTTACATGTACACATGTACACATGGTTCAGTAACACGCAAGTCTGCTTAACATGCAGTTTTACCATGGCTACCTTGACAATCAATCATGGTAAGTAATCACTTATGATATCATTCCTAGACAACTTTGTCATTAAATCTCATGATCAGTGAGATTAGCTGCAAGTTCAACCATTTTGTATTGGTCAAATCACACAGAAAATTCATAACAATGTTGGAACTTATATTATCGTTTAATTTATATTAATACTGTAACTCGTGGTTCACTTAACCCGTGGTTTAATAACCATGGATCCTGACTACCACGTGTTAACAGGGTCAGATTGTATGTGTTTTACTATTGTATAACACACTAAATTACAAAATACACTATTCACACAACACACAATTTATTAGCCCTTAGATGTTGGAATGAAGTCTTCCTGAGACTATTTTATACACAACACAATTTATTAGCCCTTGGATGTTAGAATGAAGTCTTCCAGCAGACGCCCTAGCACCCATAATCTTCTCTCTTTGTTGCAAAATGTTGCCACAGATGTCCTAGGAATACCATATTTGAGTTACATTTTAATTGTTCTACCTTCTACACTTTATCTGCAATTTTTTTCTTTGTCTCTTTGCTCAATCAAGTATTCTTTTCAGAATTATTGCTCTGATCAGTTCTCTTAGAACCCATCCTTACATTTCACTCAAAAAAATAATAATAATTACAAATCTTTTACTTTTTGAAAAATTTAGAATTGAAAATTAACACAAACAGCATGGGCAAACACCAAAGTAGCTCAAAAAGAACTGACAAATAGCAAATGACATCAAACAATTCCATGCATGCGCATGTGCCAACCTGCAAAACTTGTGTCGAATTGTGAGACTTGAATTGCAGGATGTTGAATTGTAAGGCACCATTGTATTTGTTTTATGATTTTCAAACATTTCAAAAATTAATTATTAAATATAAACAAAAAAATGTATAGTATTAATAAATTGCAAGAATGATTCAGATTTTTATTTAAAGGAAGAAGAAAAAGAAGGAGGAGAAGAACTTGCAGTTCCAGAACAAAATACTCTTTGTAAAGAAGAAGATGGAATAATTAAACGACAAGAAGCAGAAGAAGTAGAAAGTGAAGAAACAAAAAAATTTGATATGAGCCAAATGAATCATACTACTGTTATGATGTAGGTGAAATATAAGCTTAAAAAATAATTAGAGTATCTAGAAAAGAATAAATTTTCATTAACTTTTTATAAAAAATAACTTCCATAATTAATTACAATAACTTCTACAATTTGTTCTGTTTCGTATAGAAAAAAATAACCAAAGAATTTAAGAACAAAACACAGTTTATTAGAAAGTAGTATTTCAGACCAAATAAAAAGCCCATCATTAACCATTTTATTAAAGTTTTATTTTATAATATGAACTTCTTAATGTTGTGCTTTAAGTTCCTTTGATATTTTGTTCATATAATTATTGTTAATATTTTATTAATGAATTAAAAAATAGATAAATAAATGACTAAATTCTGTTATAACACACACAAATAAAGCAGATGGTATAAAATCAATTAGAATATTTAATAAAACTGAATTTTAATAAATGTTTTTAGAATATAGAGTTAGGTTCCTGTGAACCTTTCTTCCCAACATCTTCATACTTGGTTTATGTGTGTTTTTCTGTTTAAAGACACCTTATTTAATATGTATTACATTATTTACAAATACAGTAGAAGCCGCTTATTGTAATTATGGATATTGTTATCAAAAATCTACGGTCCCGAATTATCCATATTAAAATGCATTATGAAAACTCCACTTATAGTAATCAGAATTTCGATTATTGTCATCAGAATCGATATATCACTATGAAATACTGCATTTAAAATTAAAAAAATATCGCAGATAATACTAAAATAATTAAATCTATTAAAATAAACAATATTATTTATTAATTGTTCATTTATTATTTTGTTTTCACTGAAATTTAGTCAAAAATGAGTCCATCATTTTAAATAATGCAGATTCAACTTAAAATGGAAAGATATGATTTGTGTACATTTTTTAATTAATAATTATTAGAATGATGTAAGTTTTTGATTTAATAAAATTGATTCAGATATATATGACTGCTTTTCAAAACTTTGCAGTGCCTTTAGGTGGTTTTATCGCACATCTTGCCCTTACGAATGGCCTGGCTTTACTGTTGCCAAATCTGGCGATTTTTAATGTTTTTTTTGATGATGAAATATACAGAGATTTATAATTCCCTTTATTGAAAAAAAATTAAAAATTATTTTTGATATAAGAATTTTCTTCTATTGTATCTAGTTTGTGATTTTCCATAAAGTGGAATTGACATTAAGTGTAAATCATTTCACTTCATTTTTTTGCTTAGTTGATTACATAATATACAGTATAAAGTTCAATAAGTGTTCATCCATCAGTTATAGAGTTTATATTATTATTAGCATTATCTTTTAATCTAATTTTCATTTTTTTTTTTATATCCCCACATCTATCTTTTTCTCGTATTCATAATTCTTTTGGGAGTCCCAACGAAAACGATGAATCGAGATTACACTGTATATAACAACAAAGTACAGTATATACTATATAATAAAAAAAATCGAAAATTATACTTCATGTACTTAATGTTATCAATCGGTTATTATCATCAAAATAGATTGGTCCCAAAGTGATTCTAATAAGCGGCTTCTACTGTAACTAGTTAGCTCCTGGTCACTATGTGCCCAAATACACAAAAAACGAAACATTTGTTTCTTATCTGTCAAATTTGAGATTTTTCATTTATTTTGTATATCCTTGTATATAATACTTATGCTAGTTTTTTCCCTTCAGACCAAACTTTGAAATTTTATTTTTATATAAAATTGACAACTAACAAACTATCGATTTACCGATTAAGTTATTTAGGTAATAATTATAATTTTTATCTTAAAATAAAAATTTATAATTTATGAAATGAATAAAATATTATTTAAATTCTGAAATAAATTAAATATTATTTAAATGCAACATTTATGTAGCCTTGACGTTCCGAATGCAAACTAAACTCTCGGGCTGGGGAACAACCAACATTTTTCAATCGAAAAAAATAGAAATTGAAGTTAAATAACAAAAAGAAGTATACAAAGATAAATAGGAAGTAAACTATGATAATTTAAAGCAAAATTTATAATGACGGGATTTAGTTTTCTAAAAGACATGATTAAAGATTCGAAGCGAGAGAAAAATAATGGCAACTTCTGACGCAGGGGTTTGCACATGCACAGAAACATGGATTCCATATGCTTATTCCTTTATTATATATGATTACAGTAAATACAGTGTATAGTACTATATACAGTATTATAATTACAGTTATCTTTATTTAATTTTTTAAAACTAACTATATTGTAAATAAAATCTTATTTTTGATTGATAGTTTTTGATGTTGTAAGATGTTTGATGTGACAACTGACATATTGCTATATTGCTTTCTGCACTGCATTGAAAAACTGCGTCAGCCTTGTCTGTGTTGCTTTTTGCTTCAGATCTTCTAAAATTTCAGCATAAGGAGCAAATGTGCAGGAAATTAGCCTAAATTAGAGGCTGCACCGTGTTGCTTTTTGCTTCAGATCTAAAATTTCAGCATAAGGAGCAAATGTGCAGGAAATTAGCCTAAATTAGAGGCTGCATTCAAGCATAAGGTCACATTCTTCTATGGGACCTGGAGATGATATGAACAGCCTTTTGGCCTACCTGCAGTCTGTGGAGTGAGCAAGGATAGATAATGATTCAAATTTTCTGGCAAACCGATTCAGAGACTACATTTGGTAACAAACAACTCCTTCATTAGAGAGAGAGAGAGAGTTTATATTGGTAACAGTATTTTCACCACTCAGCAGGAGTCCGCGAATAAGTGTGAAAGCTCCACAAATATCGATTTTGTGGTTACAAATAAATTTCCGTGAATAGTCAAATATGCGAATACAGAATCCGCGAATAACGAGAATTGACAATATTTCTTACATATATATATATACATGGGAACCTCCTCCAGCTTGGAAATACGCCATCGCCAATTTGAAGACGAGTATGCTAAAAGTTTGAGTGTTTAAATATAGGACCTCATCGGTTAACCTAAGATAAATCCAATTATAAAAACGATCACATTTGAATTTTATATATTTATCTAGAAGTGAAAGAATCTTAATTATTTTAATAAAACAAGGTACAGTACATCAATAAAGTGTTCAATATTTTTAAGATGTCTGAAAATCTTTCAATAATTACCTAATTATTCAGAGAACTTCCATAAAATAAACGATGCTCTTTCATTACGACATTTTTAATGAATAAAATTAACAATCTTCGAGAAAAAATTTAAAAAACTAAACATAAATGATATTCATTTATAACTGAATCAAGATAAAAAAGTTCATTTTGCAGGACTGAACTCAAACCAAAAATTTATTTTAATACAAAAATATGGATTCTGTAAGATATAGAAAAATTTATAACCAACGATTAACAAATAATTTCAATGTAAGCATATATAGAAATAATAAAGAGTATACTGAATACGAATTCGTTTATAATTTGAAATTTAATTCATAAGAAATTGTAGGTATTAGATTGTATTAATTGAAACTTACTTCCTGATCTACCTGGTGATGGCGTTGGATGCATTCATATCAAGAATGAAAGCCTATAGAACTGAATTATATTTTATCCGAGATGATATTGATGGACGTTTTTGAGTCAAGTGGCTTTATTAATTGCAATGAGCTAAATTGTGAAACACGAATCCATTTTATCGGCATTTTCAAATTCGGCATGTATATTTTCTTTCACATAAATGATAATTTTTTATATTTTTTCAGACGTAATAATTGTTACTTTGTATAAAAATAGATTTATATTATCGTTATTTTCTTTGCAACAAAATGTTTTGAAAAATTTCATTGGATTATTTTTTTAATCAGTTTTCTTCTCTGTTTCTGATTATGAGACGATGTAAGGAACCAAACTAATATTAATAACATTACGACAATGGCAAATAAAGGTTCGATTTACGAAGAAAGTTTCTGAACTGATCAAGTATAAGAACGAAATTTGTCTCATGTTTTATTACGATATGAATTGCTCAAACTTCCAACTGTGAAAATCACGTGTTTGAAAAGTGATATTGTTTTATATTTAGGAAATATATTATCCAAAAAAAGGTTGGGATAGGTTAGTATAATTAAGCCTCCATCTTGCACAAGGCTGTTATCATTTATAGAGCCCATCACAAGTTGGCCAACATCTATGATGAGGCCAATCGGAATGTTTTCGGATGAGGTTCGATGAAACGGGACTCCCCTTTTGAAAAAGTGGCGGTATGGACACGGATTTGAACTTAGAACCACCAGGACAATAAGCCACAGCTTTATAAAGCGGCCATTCGGCCTCCCTCCAAACAAAGGAAAAATCAGAGATTCATCTTTTTTCTCTTCAAATTCCCTCCCCTGGGGTTTTATTTTCTGCTTATCACCTATTACGATCCACTGGTATGAAAATGGTTCGAGGAGGGCGTGTGTGCCAGATGTTCTGATGTCCATATAAAAGTAAAATCGCAGAATTTAATGATAACTGTTAATTATTCTAATTTTATAATTTATTTATATTTTATTGTAATAAATATGTAAAATTCATTTACATTTGTTAACATCGCTCATAAAATGTAACTTAAAAAATTATATTTTCTAAATTAATTGCTTACAATTTTATATTTGCTTTTCAG
>AYEL01016309.1:0-19027 GCA_000484575.1 Olivierus martensii
GTCGCATTATGCATGATTAATATAACATGGTTTTCAAAGCTGATCGGAGAAACAATTTAGATTGGCCAGACCTATTTGTAAATACTAATTGTTTTTCCCATGGCCAATTGTATATGCCTTTTCAAGAGTCAGAGAAACAGAAAAGTTTGAAACATTAGAAAATCGAACAAATCAACAGAATTCTAATAGAGAAAAAAAGATAAAGAAGTGAACATTTGAAAAGACACATGTTTCAAATAGAAAACACATCTATACGGGAAAGATTTTCAGAATATATTGAAGAAAATTCTGAAGGTCATCTAAAAGATTATAATTTAAGAGAAAGAGAAACTTCAGTACAACACCATGAACTGCATGAGCAACGCCGGGCATGAGTCTGCTAGTATATATATATTTCCACATTTCAAATCACTCTATTTAATAAAAAGTAAATAAAATTACTTACATGAAAAGTACAAAGCTTTACATACAATAATTATAATGAAATTTACTATATTTTTTATAATCTTAAGTAATTTTTTCTGTTTGCCTATGCAAAGATCTGCCACAGTGTATATTTAATGAACAAAAACAAAGCAATTTTGTAGGACAGAAGAAAAATCAAATTAAGATAATTCATATTTGATAAAGTATATTTTTATATTTATTAAATATCATAATGAAAAATTTTTAACAAAAGATACTTACTTTGAATAATGATTTGCATACTTAAATTCAGAATATCAAAATGATTTTCAGCATGGCAAGTATAATTTCCTTCATCCAATTTTTCCAAACTGGTAAATATTAGAATCCCATTTTCAGTTTCATGAATCCTCCATTTTAATTCAGAAGGTAGTTTCTGTCCATTTTTAAGCCAACTTAATTGAGCATGCGGAATACTGCTCACATTACAAAAAAGAGTTAATTTGGATCCAATGTCAACTTTAGTTGAAGTAGGCAAGGGTTGAAGCACTTTAATAGAACCTAAATATAATTATAAAAAAATTATATAATTGTAATGAAATTTATAATTAAATATAATCATCAAAATTATAAAAATAGTTTTCTTATTTTAGTATTCTTTCTTAGTTTGATGCTTAGGATGCAGAAAATTAGATAAAAACTATTATTGTCACAAATCATAAATCTTTTAACTAGATAATCAAATTTACCAGAAAAAAACAAAATGTATATCAAGTTGGTTGGACATATACTTAAAATTTTTTCAAATTTATATTCAATCATTAATGCTGTGTGTTCACAAAATTCCAATATCAGAGAAGGGAATTGTGTGACTTATTCTTATTCCCTTGGACAGTATTAAGATAGATTTCTATCTTTCAGGCGAAAATCTCTCCTATTTATATGTGTGTCAAGATTAATCTTGATAGGAGATATGTTAATAATCATATTTACATCCTATCAGATGTTTTAAAAATGAATTGTGTAGACTACCCAACTTGATTTACAAGATTTTAATGACTACAGTAGATTTTATCTAATAGAACTATGTTAAAGTTGTACACATAAACAACATAGAACATATCAAATTCCTAAACTTTTTTATAAATTAACTGATCCAGCATTAATTAATAAGAATCTAATATATTATGAAAGGAAAAATTTTTTCAACAAAATTTGTAGATCTAATTCTGAATGTTGCAGAATTTTTCTTGTGACAAATTTTCTTTTTAATAAGTATAATTAAAAATAAAAACAATGAAAATGTTTTATTTGCATAACTATTATCTAATATTTTTGGGAAAATGATTGCTACTGATTGTGCAGTTTTTCTGATTAGAAAATAATAATAATAAACTAGCATAACTAAACTCCACTTCCCTTTATACCATTATTCAGTTTTGACAATATTTTGAATAAAGTTTCCTCTATATTCATCATCATCACACATAACTCAGCTTATCAGAAGAAAAAAATTAAGATAAGAATTCAGAAAATATAATTTAAATAATATAAATTATAATAGTTTTCCATCATTATATCATTGATATAATATTTATCAACTTTTTGTAACAAATTTAAATCTTATTCATCTTCCTTCCTCTTTAAGTCTTTTCACATAACCAGCTCATTTAATAATTATCTAATTTGAAAATCCTTCATTTAGTTTAGCAATATATATTTTACAATAGATTTTTCCCCAAAAAAACTATTGTAAAACCCAATTTCATCAGGATTAATCCTTTTCATAAATTTAAGTTTTGCATGCAGTGGCAGCAAAACACTTTGTCAGTAGACTAAAGATATGCTTTTAAAGTTTTTCTCATCAAATGTTAAACTTTTACTATTGCTTCATAGAATAAAAATCCTATCTTCAGCTATGCTATTGTCACAGAAATCAACAGCATTTAGTTTAGCTACTTTGTAATACAAGCAAAACATGTCATTTTAAGATTAGAAATGTTCCATTTGTAGCATAATAATTTTTTTCAGTAAAGTTTCATATTTTTGTAAATCTTTTTCATATTGACTACATGTATCAGTATGATAAACAGATTTCTATTACCATTGTACAAAAGAACAGATTTCAATTTTACCTTACAAGTTAGACAAACTAATAACATCTTCTGTACTTTACATTTATTTTCAAATACAAGATTATTCATTATCAGTTTATATAAAAATAGAAAGTTACCTCATCACATTCAGATTATTGAATATTCAGATCATTGATGTAGACTATTTAGTGGATTTTATAAAAATAACTTTAGTTTCCTTTTCAAAATGATTCCATCCTTGAAAATGTGAAGCTTAAAATTCTGTATGATGCTTTCAAAATATAACATCTTTTACCGATTATTAAAATCCTGTTGCTTAATTAAATGGGACCTTACTGAGATATTAACTTTAAAATCTATCTTTAACAACTATTGAATTTTCATATATTGGACACAATGAGTTTTGAACCATTTTTCAGAAAGAATGTACATCTTATACGGCATAAAATATATTACATATAATTTTGAAAGAAACAAATTACGTTTAATAGCGTTAAAAAATATGAGGACATCATAAAAGTGCCATAAATCAACAGAGGTTACCTCAACAGCTTATAATAAAGTAGAACAAATTTTCCTAAATGATATCAGAGTGTTTCCAATATAAATGGCTTTTTAGGATAAATTTTTTAACACAACCAAATTGCAGACTCATTCTTTTCATCATATACAAGAAATTATAAAAGGTGAAACGCAAAACTTTATTAAACTTAAAAACACATTCCTATAACTTTAAAAACCGAAAGAAAATTCCTTTTGAAAATTGAATCATCATAATCTATTGATTGGAAAATTAACATTAATAATTTTGTCATCATACCTTTTACTAAACATAATAAAAGAACTATAAATATATAAAAAGATATATAAGCATTAAACAGTTGACATTTATAACATCTCATTTCTAATTCACCCAACTTCTGCCATATCAATAACATCAGTGCCATCTATCAGATTATAAACTAAATAATTAATTAATTCTCAAAACACGAAAATTTGTTACCTTTATTGTAATATTAATTGAATAATTTTTATATACATTATAGTCGTAATGAATATTGAAAAATTCTAAATAATTTCATTATATGAACAAGACTAAAGTGCCCAAATATTTTATGTTGAAATATGGGACGTATCCAAATAAAAATCGTTTAACGCGTTCCTGAGGACACCATTTTCTTAGTTTATTTAGTTCTGAATCATTAAAATGTCTTGAATCTATCTTTTTACGCATTTATTAATATAGAAATTACAAAAAACACATACTTCTGATAAATTAAAAAAATAATTAAAAACATTCTTCTCATAATAAAAAATTAACTACATAGAAAATAACAGTCCCAATAAGAAATATCAAAAATGACTATATAGATACAACTATCAATACAACGAATAATAATAAATAAATAATTATTATTTATATGTATATTTTTGCAGAGTGAAATTTTTAATAAATGCTCATTACTTGAAATATTATTAAATTCTTCATAGGAATTGGAAAAATTGCACTTAACTTGTAATATTGCTTTCAATTTTTCTGCGCTCAGTTGCGTTTTTTCTGAAATCTAAAACTTATTCATCATGAAAAAAACTTTCCATAGCACCATTAGCGCCTAGCCAACATAATGCAAATTCAATAATTTTCTTAATATTCCTGAATAGTATGTTATTCGTATTAAAGTGATTAAATATTTCTATCCACCTCACATTGATAACGTACAGTGAGTGGTAGATACTGCATATTCATACTTTCTTTTAATTTGAATTTTAAATCGGCCATTTTTGTAATAATCTTCAAAATAGTATTTTTATCATCTTCAATACTTGTCACTTACAAGTAGAAACATTTATTGCCAGTTAATAACAATAGCGTCATCTATTATGAAGTAGAAGAAATAGCAACTTTGTGGCATTGCGAAAATGTTAAAAAGATTACATATGTAATCCGGAACAGTTTTCATTGCGGGATAAACAATCAAATCCGGGACAGTCCCACATAATTCGGTACATCTGGTCACTTTAACTTTCCAGGTCGTCTATTTCCAAACCGGTTGCTATTCCTCAAGTCTGCAATACTTTTCCTGTTTTCTTAGTAAAATTTTAAGGGTGTTTGTACTAGTTTTAAACAAGACAGATATAAATCTCTACATTCTGTAGAGGATCGAAAATCGGATTGTAAGCGGTCTGTTTCTCCTCACCTCCAATTTCCTTCGGTCGCAAATAAATCAAATGAGGGAAATGGAAGAAAAAGAAAGGAATCTGGAGAGAAGGGAGAAACGCTCTGTCAAAACAAACGCGAAAGAAATACAACGACATATCGGGCTGTATTTCGACCAATTTGTGGACTCTCGTCCCTGTAATAAATCGCAGAGGTAGTTTACGTGCAGGTGTCAGACAAATAGTCTAGAAACTGACACCCACAGATTACTAATACAGATGGGACACTTAGCTAAAAACAAATTATCTACAGATTATTTAAAACAAATTCATCAAATTTTTGTAGCATGTAAAATAATAGAAAGTTAAACTAGAATAACAGAAATTTACTTCATAAATTTTTTATAATTTTCTTATATATAATATAAATATAGCTCTTCCGTGCTATACAAGATGTTTATTATATATGAAAACCGTATAACTTTCGATATTTTCTACATATTAGCACTATTAGTATTAAAATAATTAATTTATTAGAGACACAGAATTCATAATTTTGTAAGCTTCAAGTTTTCTACTTACAAAATATGTTTTTTCTTATTCTAAAATAACTTATTTCATTCAGTCATACCATTGACTTTTGATTTTTCTTGGAAATTATATTTAATTAAAATCATTATGTAAAACAAGCCAATTTAGAAATAACTTACTGCTACTTTCTAATTATGTCTTTTATTTTAGAATGATTAAAAAATAAGAATCCTCATCAATGGCATTGCCTATCATTTATTTTATTTTAGATCTATGTCTTTTATTTTAGAATGATTAAAAAATAAGAATCCTCATCAATGGCATTGCCTATATGTTGAAAGTTTCGAAATTATTATAGAGAAATCTGAAAATTAAATGTCTCCAATTTTAAAATAAATAAATTAATAAGATTAATCGATCTTACATTAGATTCGACTTTAATTGCGCGACCGGATGATTAATTTGTATAAAATTCAATCAAGTAGTTTTAAAAGTTATTTTAGAGGAACTTTCGATGTTTAACGTCAACCATTTGTAAATTGTTGAAGATATATTGATAGCTGTTGTGTCTTCGAGGTCATATTCAATGATTCTCTAAATCTTGTAGAAATCTAGTAATTATTTTATCATATATGAAGAGAGTTTTGAAAGTAAGGTGGAGTGATTTAAGTGTGGAACTAGGGCAAGTGCATAAACTGGCTTTTTTTATTTTGGAATCTCATCAGTCGTCGTGCGATATCTACTGTATGTCGATAGGCTGATATTAACTTTTAGTAGATTACTATAATATCAACTAACAAAATGTCGCTTATCTTATAGTAAAAAAAGCCCGTTAATGCACTTACCCCACTCCACCTTATTTCAATAGTTTGAACGTCTTCCATTGTTTAATGATTGCAAGTTAACTGATGAAGCATAGTAATTTTCCATTTCTGAAAGTTTATCCTGTTTAAGAAAGAAAGGTGAAGCTTATGACATCAACATGTTCTCTGTTGTTTTATGGGAGGTTTTAGTAGAGGACACAGAGTAAACAGCATGGTGATCTCATAAGCAACAATTTTTAAGCTTTTTAGCCTACTTTGCAAAAAGTTATGCTTATAAAAACACCGTGGTTCAAATAAAAAATATTTGGAAGAAAGTCAGATATATAAGATTGCCATGGAAATTATACCAAAGATCATTTGGGCAAGAAAAAGTCTGTTAATTCAATTGAGAATAAATGTAGCATGATCGTTATTTAATTTTAATCTCCATAGTGTATCTATTTAACTACTATCAGATCATCCCAAAAGTAATGTCTTTTTTATACCGAATTTGTACTTTCATGTCTCAGCTTGTCTAAACAGAATTTTTAAAGCTTTCACAATGTTGGAAGAGTTTATTGATTCAAATAGAGAATATATACTTGATTAAATTATCAAATGATTTTTCTTTTATATCATTTCAAAATATATTGCTATAAACGACATTACTTTGAGATGACCTGATAGCTCACAAGTAAAATAAACGTGTGCATTATAATTTATACTCATTATCAATCAAATTTGACCATGAAATCGTATATTGACCATATTATTCGAATTAATTATTCATTTTCTTGACACATTAATATATAATTATATTTTTCTTCATTAATAACCATATCGTGTATCGTATAAAGAAATCTATTAGACTTCAATTTATTTTTAATCGCTTTTATTTTCTTCGTGACACTTTCCTGACAGATACCAAATTGTCAAGATTGTTTTCTATTTTGAACGTACAAAGATTCGGAAATATTAAATTATTGTATACAACATTTTCATTTATGCAATATTTTTAATATAGCATACAATAATTGATAAATATTATTCTCTAGAAAGTTATTTTAATATTATTACAAGAGATTATTATTAAATTTATTCGGATATAATTTCAATACATGTTAGAAAGACCATTTGTAATTATGTCAAATAAAATAATTGCAGCACTAAGAGTTATGATTATCGTGGAAAATTCTATATTTCCGAGTTACTTTATATTTTTATAATTACTTTATTTAAAATAAGATTTAGTTCCTTTAAAACAATTCTACTAAGTTACTTTTATACATTTTTATTAAATTTATATTTATAACAACGACCTTGTTGCTATAAAAGGATTATTATTCCAACATGTTTTTCAACATATAGAAAATATCTATGAAATTATTTTTTGATCAAAATGATTTTAATAATTCACCAAATATATTTTTGCTCTAGAAATAATTTAATATCATTAATCCAAATATTCCATTTTTGATAATATAAAAATTAATTATGGATCTTTCTGGCATGATAAACTTCTATGAAAAATGTTACTTCCTTTAATATGTTTCATGTGGAATACTATGTGATGTTAAAAGAAGTTATAAATTTGGAAAATATGATCCGTATGTTTCTTTTAATTTCGTTTAAGATCAATAAAAGATGAAATATCATAGATAAAATAAACTAAGCTTAAGTCGAAAAGATAAGAAACCTCAAAATTTATTGATAGAAACGAAAACAAAACATTTTATAAACATTTTTCCCGATTATTTTTAATCATGTCGCTATAAAAGATATTTTAATCAATTTTTGATCATAAAGCAATAATCATTATAAAATAAATCGCTATAAAATAAATTTTAAAAACAATTTATGATATAAAGATTATGTAAAATAGACGTTTAATTCATTTTTAAATTAGTCATATTCTGCAATTATTTATTTCTTATTTTTCTTGTTTCAGTAAAGTACATAAAAAATCTAGAAAGATATTATGTTTTCTTCACATATTAAACTTAATACCGTAAAATCAATTTTTGCAATTAAATTTGCACAGTGGAAGGTGGAAATTCTTCAGCTCTCCAATATGTAAAATGACCTATTTAATGCTAGTGACAGGAGAAGCAAGTTTACGAGAAAGATCGTTATGAATTTTATTCGAAAGATTATCTTCTTCGAATAAAATTCATAACGATTCATACGTATTTATTTAAGTAGATAGATTCTCTATCTAGTTGCATCAAATAACGTCGCTCATTCAAATGTTCAATTTGCATGACTCAAAAGATTTAATATCCATCCAAGATGAATTTAGAAATTATGACAATAATTTCAGAAGACCAGTGAATAACAAGGTCTTCTGAAGGTTAAGATTACCACAATTTGTGATGATTATTTTCTTTTATTAACAACGAGAGGCCATGGAAAGTTTACAACCAAACGAGTTTCCCTAGAGCTTTCTTCATCAACTAAAAAAATTTTTTCAAGGCAAACTAAATACCACAAAGATTTAATAAGAATGTCTTTATAAAAGATTGTGGTTTGTGTCGTCCTCCTCACATGTCATAGGATAGGAAAGTTGGTTTGAACTGGTACAGAACAGCTACTACTGGAATGGAGACCAATGGATCAGTTTTCTTTTTACTGATGAGTTTGTAATTCAGATGTAGATAATCAAAAATAATTTTTTTTAAAATTGACGATATATTCAGTAGGAATGGTTAAATAGTAATTGCATGTTTTGAATTAATTCTGGAAAAAAAATATTAAAATTTTTGAAAAATACTTTTTATATTTATAAACATATTTATTAATGAATATGTATTTATTATGCAGTATTCATGATATCTATAATAATTATATTTTCGAAATAGGTTTTTTAATATTTAACAAATATATTAGTTTATAAACTTGTCTTGAACAGGGAGGTCGGCCGGATGGCCGCGTGGTAAAGCTTCGGCTTATCACCCTGGAGGATCCGGGTTTAAGTAAAATCTTATAAATCAAACGTAACTCTAGAAATTCGTCTGCTATGGCTGAGTTACTGACACCAACGCCGCTCTAGTGACTAAAAGCTAGACCTTAAAACAGTTTTTCCTTCGTTATCGGTAGGAGTGGGAGGACCATATATATTTATAGACCATGGTTCAGTTAAGCCCAGTGGTGCCGAGACGGGGAGCTAGACCTTAAAACAGTTTTTCCTTCGTTATCGGTGGAGTAGGAGGACCATATATATTTATAGACCATGGTTCAGTTAAGCCCAGTGGTGCCGAGACGGGGGTAAGTCGGGACAAATTCCCGGGGCCCGGGCAGCTTCCTAATAAGAAATTTTTCTACTTTTTTAATTAAGTAACTGCGCACTATAAGATATATAGAATTAAAATTGTATTATAAAAATGTAGGTAAAGAAAAATCTTTATATTCTAAAGAGTTTAATTATCATAATTAATTTTTATTTCGACAAACATTTCATTTAAACAGAGAAGGAATTGACAGATCGATAAGGCCCACAATAATTTTTTTAGAAGAATGGGATGTATACAATTGAACACGTTTATAACGAAACGATTGGGACCGGAAAATTTTTTCGTTATAACCGACGTGAAAAGAAAAATGTCTAAAGTTGAAGGCTTTTCTCAAAGTTAGTTCATGAGCCTATGACATTATTCTTCGAAAAAATAATTAAAAAATAAAATTCGTCGAACCTCAATTTCCTCAAATTGCATATACAGGAAAATATGTGTTAGGTGGCCAACTTTCGGCGGCTGAGATTAGCTATATAAATTTCTTTATTAAACATCAAAGTTTAAAATACAAAGTTAATTACACAATTTCACATTGTTAATTAAATGTAAAGAAAGAAATTACTAATTAATGTTTGTTTTGGGATTTTTTCACTTTAGAATGCTGAGCTGATAGCCTATATGGATTTGCTGGCTACCTAGTAGATTGCGCACAAGATTCCGAAATTAAATGTCACTGGCCATGGCCATGGTACACAGATTGCCATTTTACAGTTAAAATGTTTGGGCGGAATGGCCATGGCTTGCAGGTTGGTCACCTAGCTCAGGTGGCCACTAGCATAAGTTTTCCTGTAGTATATTTTTTAAATAGAATTTAAAATGAATAACATTTTGAATAATCTATGTGTAAAATATATATAGTATTATATATATATGGTTTTGATATCTTACAGAGAAGAAATATATATATACAGGGGCTCCAAAACCTGGTTCATACCGGGGCCCGCGATTTTTATCGGTGCCCCTGGTTAAGCCGCTATATCGCACGAGGGATATTCTGTATCTGGCTGCGGCCACTTATAGAGCCCATCATAGGCTGGCTAATACCTTGATTGAATAAGTAGGCGAATTGAGGCCGGCCATAGGCTGTTTACATCAAAGGAGAGCAGATTTCAAAATGGCAATCGATAACACGAACTCAATGAATGATAAGTAGGCGGATTGAGAGAATGAATTTGAGTAAACAGCCTATTGAACATAGGCTGTTTACATCAAAGGAGAGCAGATTTCAAAATGGCAATCGATAACACGAACTCAAGTTAGGTTAGTTAAGTCGCCATTTCGCAAGAGGGATATTCTGTATCTGGCTGCGGCCACTTATAGAGCCCATCATAGCCTGGCCAACACATATGATGGGGTCAACCAGATGGTTTGAAAGATGGGGTTCAACGGTCCAGAGCCAGATCCCTCCGGAAAAACTGGAGATAAGGGATCCGGATTTGAATCCATATCCTCCAGGGTGGTAAGCCGAAGATTTACCATGAGGCCATCCGGCCTACAGCACGAACTCAGATCACCAAATACTTTTCAAGGGATGGGATTCGAGCCTAGGTCCCTGCGTAAAGAGCCATGGTGTTTTCAGACAACCAATCTGGCCAATAACATGAAAAAAGTCCTAAATTATATGTCGGCCGGATGGCTGTGTGGTAAAGCTGTCACTTACCACCCTGGAGGATCCGGGTCCCTCACCTCCAGTCTTTCAAGAGGGGTCCGGCCAGCCCGTTGAATTTCATCCTTCAACCATCCTGATGACCCCATCATGGGTGTTGGCCAGCTGTGATGGGCGCTATAAGTGGCCGCCGCCAGATATAGTATACTGTTGAATTTCGAGCTGCCTTATTGGATTCGCTATTTTTGTTTCGGAAAACTATTATCAGTTTTGTAATCTGTGATTCTAAAATCTCCATATGCAGAATTCGGCGCGCCATTTTTATGACCCTTTTTGAGTATAATTTTTAAAATCAATTTGTGAAGGATATTTCTCTCAGCATAAAACACTCAAATGGATAATAAATAACGATTTTTAAGCCATAAAACTCAACATTAGAGATTTAATACTTCCTCCTTTTCCGCCCTTTCGAAAGGAAATTCCAGGCTGATATATTTTTCCGAATCAATTCAGTGGCTCCTCTATAACATCATTAAGTTTCAATTATCTAAGTCGTAGAAAAGTACTCGAATTTGTGCGAACATATATGCACATATAAATGGTCTCTTAAGCGTTTTATATATATAGTATATGTGAGAATCCCGCAAGGTGGCTCTGTCGTCGATGTGTTCGACGGTCAGGTTCCTGACACCAGAGGAAGATTTTAGTGATTCCTCAACACTAACGTCCAAGTGATGGACAGAAGATACTTTCTAATATTGTCAGAATGTTGGCGAGCGTGTTTATTAACGGTCGCGTTAATTATTTATTAACGTGTTTAATGTCCGAGCGGTTATTATTGGCTATCGTGAGTAAGAGACACAGAGGTCCAGGTCGAAGGAAAGACACAAAAGACGATATATGATATATATAAAACAATAACATTTATTTACAATGAATACTAAGCTAAACAAATATAATTGAATAGCATAAATGATTATAATGTTTAAATGAACGAGTGAAAACAAGGAAACGATTTGAATCTAAAACTTTCCTAACAATTTGGATAATTTAGAGTGGATAGTTTTAGCATAGCGAAAGAGCAAACGGTTCGTGATTAATTAGTATTTGCGAACGAGTTAAACGGTTCGTTACTAAGCAGACGGTCGGGTTGGCTTAAGTATCGCTCCCCAATCGCTACATACCTGGACATGGATGAGTCGGACTTTGAACTCCTTCTTCTGGGAGGACTAGGTTATCTCCCTGGCACAGAGTTAGAGTAAGTAATCCAGATAACTCATGAACTCATCAACTACTCGGCCTCTCCCCTCGCCTTTTATCTGTTGACAAGGGAGAGCTCATGAGTCAGTCTTGACATCATTCCGATGTCGCAATCTTCGTTGGTTCTCCGACATATTATGACATCTGTTACTTGTCCAGGCGGTTGCCAAACCGACTGTTTAGTCGGCCGGATTGGCCGCGTGGAAACGCTTCGGCTTTCCACTCTGGAGGGCCCGGGTTCGAATCTCGGATCCCATATCCCCGATTTTGAAACTTTTCGGGGACCGGCCCGAAAAGTCGAACGAGGCCGCGTGGAAACGCTTCGGCTTTCCACTCTGGAGGATTCGGGTTCGAATCCCGGGTCCCACCCCTTGAAAATATTTATCATGGGGCGTGTTTGAGTCACGGGTCCCCCTTGAAAATATTTATCATGGGGTCCAATCACTGGGATTGGCCGCGTGGAAACGCTTCGGCTTTCCATTCTGGAGGACCCGGGGTACAGTCTCGGGTCCCACCCCTTGAAAATCAAATCATGGGGTCCGGGCGCCGGATAGGCCGCGTGGAAACGCTTCGGCTTTCCACTCTGGAGGACCCGGGTTCGTCTCGGGTCCCACCCCTTGAAAATATTTATCATGGGGGCGGGTTCGAATCCCGGGTCCCACCCCTTGAAAATATTTATCATGGGGTTGGGTTCGAATCTCGGGTCCCACCCCTTGAAAATATTTATCATGGGGTCGGGTTCGAATCTCGGGTCCCACGGCTTTCCACTCTGAGGACCCGGGTTCGAATCTCGGGTCCCACCCCTTGAAAATATTTATCGTGGGGTCCGGGCCCAGCCTGTCAATCCCCGTCCTCCACAATCCGGCTGACCCAGTACCCGGGTTCGAGTCTCGGGTCCCACCCCTTGAAAATATTTATCATGGGACCCGGGTTCGAGGATTGGTCGCGTGGAAACGCTTCGGCTTTCCACTCTGGAGGACCAGGGTTCGAATATCGGGTCCCACCCCTTGAAAATATTTATCATGGGGTCCGGGCCCGGCCCCGGGTCCCACCCCTTGAAAATATTTATCATAGGGTCCGGGCCCGGCCCATTGATCCCCGTCCTCCACAATCCGGCTGACCCCTCCGCAGAGGTGGGCCCCACCCCTTGAAAATATTTATCATGGAGTCCGGGCCCGGCCCGTCGTCCCCTTGAAAATATTTATCATGGGGTCCGGGCCCGGCCCGTCGATCCAGGCTTTCCACTCTGAGGACCCGGGTTCGAATCTCGGGTCCCACCCCTTGAAAATATTTATCCTGAGGTCCGGGCCCGGCCCGTTGATCCCCGTCCTCCACAATCCGGCTGACCTCCTCCGCAGGGGTGGGCAGCCTGTGGAAGGGCTTGTTTCGCCCCGTTCTTCCCATGGGTGGGCAGCCTGTGGAAGGGCTTGTTTCGCCCCGCCACATAGTATTCTTCAAGAATGGAGTGTGGCGTCATCTGTTGACAAAAAAGAAACAGACTGTTTAGATTAGAGTGAATCAAAAGGATTTAATCATCGTTTCCTTTGCTTTCAAGTGATAATATTTGTGCAAAGTTACAAAATTATATGAAATTAAATAAAGTATTATTTTTACAAAATATTATGATATAAATTGATCAAATAATAATAATAAAATTAACATAATTTTTTGAAGAATACAAAAGAAATATTTCGTTACATTGGTGACAAAATGGTGGGTCCCCTGGACCTTACATATATACCGAGGTACATTAATTTTGTATTACTATTTTATAAATAATTTTTAATTTTTTATAAGTTTTTTATGGAAGGATTTATCGATTAAGGATTACTTTGTTTCGCTGGTACAGATATAATTGTGTCTATATAAGACAGAATATATTCTCCACGGTTATATGAATCTTTGTTATACGAATCACATAGGTTATATAAGGATCGTATAACACAGTATAGCCGTGTTATATGAGTACTATCGCAAATTTTTGTCGTGTTATACGAATCTATGTTATATGTGCTGCTGATCTGTATTTTAAAATTAACTTCAACTTTATATATTTAAAATACATTTTAAATTATATTTATGATCGGAATACTGAACTCATATATAATAACGAGAATCATATTCATGTAAACCTTCATAATTATTGCAGTTATTTCATCTATCAAAGTTTCAAGAACAATGTTTTTCTTTCATAATTTTGTTTTTATGTAAGACATATCTTATAATTATTTATGACAGTGTCTTTATCTGATTTTACGGATTGTGGATTGAATTTGTTTACATACATTTTGAAATCCTTAAAAAACCAGATATCTTTAGTGTTACCATCGTGTTTTGACTTTAAATGAATAGGCAGAAACATCCAGAATGAATATCTACAATAAAATAAGATTTTATGAAATAATTTATTTTGAAACAGAGTATCCTTTTTGCCATCCTTAACATGGCTATCAAAATACAGTATTTAAAAAGACCCTCTTTATAGATTTAATTTAAGGACATGTTAACTCAGTAATATTATGGAATTAATGATAAATATAATTATATTGATTTAATTTGCTACAGTATATAGAAGTTTTCAAATTCAATATAAAATTTAATACTTTCAACATAATTAAATATCTTGATGGTTTTGCTCGTAATTAGAATTGTCACAGAAAGTCAAATTTCAAATAAAAACGAAAACTAATTGTCCGTGCTTTGATTCAAAACTAGTCGTTGATCCACAATTCTTTCTCTTTATCTAGAGCAGTGGTTCCCAACCTTTTTTTGGCCATGCCCACCTAAGCATCTCTAAAATCCTGATATCCCCTCTGACATAATTTTTTTATTCAAACATTGAACTCCTATTCACGTGGAGGAATCCTAAAAGGTCATTAACTTGGTTTAAACAAGCTTACGAAGAACATGGCATCCATGAAAGAGAAAATTAATTTGTATGAACTAAATGTAGTAACTTTCGTTAGCTTTATAAATGTAAACTTATAATAAAGCTAACGAAATTAACCGGAAAAACTTTATTATTTTTGAATAATTTTTTTGATCGAGAGAAGAAATGGAATATTGTACTTATCAGATAGATTCAAAATATACCTGAGAGAGAAACAAACCAAGAGATCCAGTGATTCAAGATTATAGATCCTGATTAAAGTAAACTAGCGTAATTTTATTTTGACAGTTTTCTAAACCAATGAGATGCAAAAGAATAAAATTTCTCATTGTCAAATGAATAATTTAGTTTCGTTTTGAACCTTCTCTTCAGTTTGACATGATTGGAAAATTTAAAGAAAGTAGGAGGAGTAAAAAAGAAAGAAAGGATTTTTAACAATTTGCACAGAGTTTTGCTCTGGCTGTGGTTGTGTCTCTCCTCTTTTGTTCTTGGTTCAAATCATCCCTTCTTCACTTCTCCTCTTCATTTATGTCAGTATTTGAGTGAATGCAATGGCGCCGAGATAAATCTCGAGCCCCGGTACGAAGCAGGTCTTGGGCCCCTATATATATATATATATATATATATTTTTTCTCTCTCAAAGATATCAAAACTATACATACTACATATTTTACACATAGATTATTCAAAATTTTATTCACTTATTTTATTCACTTTAAATTCTGTTAAAAAGTGTACTATATTTTCGAGGAAATTGAGGTTCCACGAATTTAATTTTTTAATTATATTTTCGAAGAAAATCTTTAAAATATCGATTTTTTTTCTAAGAATAACGTCATAGGCTCATGAACTAACTTTGGGAAATGTCCCAAATTTCGAAGAATAACATTATAGGCTCATGGAACTAACTGGGATATGCTCCCAACTTAAATTTTTTTTTCACGTCGATTATAACGAAACATCATTATAATGAAAAATTTTCAGGTCCCAATCGTTTCGTTATAAATTTCCACTGTATATATCCCATTCCTCTAAAATAATTTGTTATAGGTCCTGTCGGTCTGTCAGTTCCTTCTCTGCTTAAAAATGAAATACTGATATCTAATTATCATAATTAATTCTTATTTTAACTGTTTAGAATACAAATTTTTTTCTTTACATTTTTATAATACAATTTTAAACTCTATATAACTTATAGTGCGCAGTTACTTAATTTAATTTCCTAAGTAATTTAAAAAAGTAGAATAAAATATTATTGTTAGGAAGCGGCCCGGGCCCCTCAATCTACGGGCCCAGGGAATTTTTCCCGACTTACCCCCATCTTGGCGCCACTAAGTGAATGTCATAGTCTTCGTGTTCGTCGGTATTTTTATCTTCAGTTCAAGTATATTAAAGAAAAGATGAAGAAAAGACCCCCCTCAATCTACGGGCCCAGGGAATTTGTCCCGACTTACCCCCATCTTGGCGCCACTAAGTGAATGTCATAGTCTTTGTGTTCGTCGGTATTTTTATCTTCAGTTCAAGTATATTAAAGAAAAGATGAAGAAAAGAAGAAAAAAGATTCTCTCTCATAGGTATGCTCATGGATCTATCTGTCTCTCTCTACACAAAATCCTCGTTAAGGTTAGGATTAGGTTTTAACTTTGTACTTTCGTTAATTATATTCTGCTATTTTCTTCGATTAATGTTATATTTGATTTCTAATTATTATTATTATTATATTAAATATATTATTTAGTTATATATAATTTTATTTGTTGATTGTTATCGCATTTCTCACTTCACTTCTGGATCCCTGACGTGTCGCTTACTCACACATCGGTCACAGTTTTTCGGCCACAATCTTGACTTGCGCTCATTTAAATATTCTTCGCCGTGCTGGAGCAACAGGGGTTAAACTGCTTTTAGTGTCAGATCTGACGTTCAACATTACAGATGGGCGCACATTCAGTTTTTCGACACTCTCTGATCCCGCAATTTTGTGTCACGAATTTAATGTCGAAACACCAAATTTTTGTCAATAAGACTCCCCACGGACCCCACAGCATAAAGCAGGCTGTAGCAGATAGAATCAGAAAATATTTAATTATATATTTAAATAAATATCTGTATTGCAGTTTTTAATACTTTATATACAGAACAAATATTAAAATTTTAATTTTTTTACTCAGTAGAAAATGTGACACTTCTGAGAGGAATATTCTCTAAGAATTTATTATTCATGTGAATATTGTATTAAACTTTTAAATTCAATTTAAATCTTTTCCATTTAAATAAATTTAGTGCATAATTAAATTTTTCAAAATTTTCAAATTTTTAATGTCCTGCAAAATCCTAGGGAATTCATGGCAATCTGCTCTTTTACCAAATAAACAATTTGAGAATTAATGAATATAACAAATGTCTGAGTGTAATCGATTACAGTATTACTTGCTCAATAATAACTTTACAAGTAATAATCTGATATCTCGAGTTTGTTCAAAGTAATCCGCAAATAGTTGTATTTATTTAGGATCAAAATTCAATTTATGCAGAACTGTGAACTGCTTATGTAGACTGCTGTGGTTATGGTCTAACTTACAAAAATTTTTGCTGTAAATAAGAAACTCGTAGTTGCTCGATTAGTATGCATCACAATGCATATGTTTATTTACGATACAGTATTTAGCTTTCAGTTTTAATGATGTTGGTCTTTTCTCGGTTAGATAATGAGCAAAGTTGTATATAAAAATATAATAATAGATTTTGTGTTACTGCTTTGTTAAACAACTCGTACAAACTAAATAGATTAGAGTGGATCGGGGGAAGATGGTAATTTGGATAAGATGCTTATTTTTCTCTAATTCTAATATTTAAACAGGTGGCGATAAAAGGTGGTTTATTATAACCTCCTATAAGCCCTCTAAAAATATAGATGATGGATATTATCAGATTATCAATTACTCGCATTAGAGTTTCCAGCGGGTGTTGAAATTTTCAACAAAAGTTATACAGTCACTTTTTGAAGTATTATTATTAATCGTAATAATATCATCAAAATAAAAATAGATCTAATTTCTGTTGTTACCCGATTTGTTCGACGCTCTAAATCGGCTGGTATTGTTCGATCCATCCGATCGGGATTCGGCTAAGCGCATCCGCATTAGTGTGTGTGTTTCCCGGTTTGTGTATGATCTTAAAATCATACTCTTGCAGCTGGAGATTGCAGCGCGCTATCGCAAACTTGGATCTTTTACATTTAGTAACCAGCGTAACGGTCGGCTATCCGTGTGGATTTCAAACGATCGGCCATACAAGTAAGGTCGAAAGTACTTTATAGCCCACACAATAGCAAGACATTCTCTCTCTGTCGCGCTGTAATTAACCTCAGGGGGTCTCAGTTGACGGCTAGCATAGGCGATCGGGAGCTCTCCTCGTTCGTCTTTTTGGGAGAGAACAGCTCCGATAGCGTAGCTAGAAGCGTCCGTAGCCAATATATATGGTTGTGAGAAATCTGGTGGTCGCAATAAAGGTGCTGTCGTCAGAATTTCTTTTAAATTCTGGAAGGCGCGTTCGCACGCGTCGTCCCAATTAAATTTCGTATCGTTTTTCAGCAACGTCGTGAGCGGTTTCGCGATTTTGGCGTACGAATTAATGTGTCTTCGGTAGTAACCTGTCAGTCCTAGAAACGAACGAACTTCAGTGTCGTTCTTTGGTCTGGGAAAGTTGACTACACTCTCTATTTTCGCTGGGTCCGGTCGGATACCTTCTTCCGAAACTTCATGTCCCAAAAATTTAATTTGTCGCTGAAGGAAATGGCACTTTTTGGGTTTCAATTTAATTCCGGCTTCTCCTAATCTCTTAAGTACCATCTCTAACCTCTCTAGATGACTCTCGAGGTCGTTACTGAAGACCAAAATGTCATCGAGATAATTGAGGCAAATTTTATTACGGAGTCCGTGCAAAATGTGTGTGGCGGCACGTTGCCAGCTTGCGGGGGCGTTTTTTAA